>JAVUPR010000544.1:0-116211 GCA_036785695.1 Gentiana straminea
TTTTTTTCGTACTTTTTTTCGTAGCCATAGAGTACTTAGCGTGTGATTTTTAATTCCTTGTACAAGGCCATTCTAGCCTCCGTTTTGCTTGCCGTTTGCGCCGGCGTGCCTTATTTATCGTTCTGGTCGATATCACATCTGTACTTCAAAGAGAATTACAAACATTTTTTTTTCGTACTTTTTTTCGTACCCATAGAGTACTTAATTGTGTGATTTTTGATTCCTTGTACAAGGCCATTTTGGCCTCCGTTTTGCTTGCCGTTTGCGCCGGCGTGCCTTATTTATCGTTACGGTCGATATCACATCGGTACTTCAAAGAGAATTACAAACGTTTTTTTTCGTACTTTTTTTCGTACCCATAGAGTACTTAAGCTTTGTGATTTTTGATTCCTTGTACAAGGCCATTCGGCCTCCGTTTTGCTTGCCGTTTGCGCCGGCGTGCCTTATTTATCGTTACGGTCGATATCACATCGGTACTTCAAAGAGAATTACAAACATTTTTTTCGTACTTTTTTTCGTACCCATAGAGTACTTAGCTTGTGTGATTTTTGATTCCTTGTACAAGGCCATTCGGCCTCCGTTTTGCTTGCCGTTTGCGCCGGCGTGCCTTATTTATCGTTACGGTCGATATCACATCGGTACTTCAAAGAGAATTACAAACGTTTTTTTTTCGTACTTTTTTTCGTACCCATAGAGTACTTAGCGTGTGATTTTTGATTCTTGTACAAGGCCATTCGGCCTCCGTTTTGCTTGCCGTTTGCGCCGGCGTGCCTTATTTATCGTTACGAGTCGATATCACGTCGGTACTTCAAAGAGAATTACAAACGTTTTTTTTCGTACTTTTTTTCGTACCCATAGAGTACTTAAGCGTGTGATTTTTGATTCCTTGTACAAGGCCATTACGGCCTCCGTTTTGCTTGCCGTTTGCGCCGGCGTGCCTTATTTATCGTTCGGTCGATATCACGTCGGTACTTCAAAGAGAATTACAAACGTTTTTTTTTCGTACTTTTTTTCGTACCCATAGAGTACTTAGCGTGTGATTTTTGATTCCTTGTACAAGGCCATTTCGGCCTCCGTTTTGCTTGCCGTTTGCGCCGGCGTGCCTTATTTATCGTTACGGTCGATATCACATCGGTACTTCAAAGAGAATTACAAACGTTTTTTTTTCGTACTTTTTTTCGTACCCATAGAGTACTTAAGCGTGTGATTTTTGATTCCTTGTACAAGGCCATTTCGGCCTCCGTTTTGCTTGCCGTTTGCGCCGGCGTGCCTTATTTATCGTTACGGTCGATATCACATCGGTACTTCAAAGAGAATTACAAACGTTTTTTTTCGTACTTTTTTTCGTACCCATAGAGTACTTAATTGTGTGATTTTTGATTCCTTGTACAAGGCCATTACGGCCTCCGTTTTGCTTGCCGTTTGCGCCGGCGTGCCTTATTTATCGTTACGGTCGATATCACATCGGTACTTCAAAGAGAATTACAAACGTTTTTTTTTCGTACTTTTTTTCGTACCCATAGAGTACTTAACGTGTGATTTTTGATTCCTTGTACAAGGCCATTACGGCCTCCGTTTTGCTTGCCGTTTGCGCCGGCGTGCCTTATTTATCGTTACGGTCGATATCACATCGGTACTTCAAAGAGAATTACAAACATTTTTTTTCGTACTTTTTTTCGTACCCATAGAGTACTTAGCGTGTGATTTTTGATTCCTTGTACAAGGCCATTCGGCCTCCGTTTTGCTTGCCGTTTGCGCCGGCGTGCCTTATTTATCGTTACGGTCGATATCACATCGGTACTTCAAAGAGAATTACAAACGTTTTTTTTTCGTACTTTTTTTCGTACCCATAGAGTACTTAAGCTTGTGTGATTTTTGATTCCTTGTACAAGGCCATTACGGCCTCCGTTTTGCTTGCCGTTTGCGCCGGCGTGCCTTATTTATCGTTACGGTCGATATCACGTCGGTACTTCAAAGAGAATTACAAACGTTTTTTTCGTACTTTTTTTCGTACCCATAGAGTACTTAGCTTGTGTGATTTTTGATTCCTTGTACAAGGCCATTCGGCCTCCGTTTTGCTTGCCGTTTGCGCCGGCGTGCCTTATTTATCGTTACGGTCGATATCACATCGGTACTTCAAAGAGAATTACAAACGTTTTTTTTTCGTACTTTTTTTCGTACCCATAGAGTACTTAGCTTGTGTGATTTTTGATTCCTTGTACAAGGCCATTCGGCCTCCGTTTTGCTTGCCGTTTGCGCCGGCGTGCCTTATTTATCGTTACGGTCGATATCACATCGGTACTTCAAAGAGAATTACAAACGTTTTTTTTCGTACTTTTTTTCGTACCCATAGAGTACTTAAGCGTATGTGATTTTTGATTCCTTGTACAAGGCCATTACGGCCTCCGTTTTGCTTGCCGTTTGCGCCGGCGTGCCTTATTTATCGTTACGGTCGATATCACATCGGTACTTCAAAGAGAATTACAAACGTTTTTTTTTCGTACTTTTTTTCGTACCCATAGAGTACTTAGCGTGTGATTTTTGATTCCTTGTACAAGGCCATTATGGCCTCCGTTTTGCTTGCCGTTTGCGCCGGCGTGCCTTATTTATCGTTCTGGTCGATATCACATCAGTACTTCAAAGAGAATTACAAACGTTTTTTTTTCGTACTTTTTTTCGTACCCATAGAGTACTTAATTGTGTGATTTTTGATTCCTTGTACAAGGCCATTCTGGCCTCCGTTTTGCTTGCCGTTTGCGCCGGCGTGCCTTATTTATCGTTATGGTCGATATCACATCGGTACTTCAAAGAGAATTACAAACGTTTTTTTTTTTACTTTTTTTCGTACCCATAGAGTACTTAGCTTGTGTGATTTTTGATTCCTTGTACAAGGCCATTCGGCCTCCGTTTTGCTTGCCGTTTGCGCCGGCGTGCCTTATTTATCGTTACGGTCGATATCACATCGGTACTTCAAAGAGAATTACAAACGTTTTTTTTCGTACTTTTTTTCGTACCCATAGAGTACTTAGCGTGTGATTTTTGATTCCTTGTACAAGGCCATTCGGCCTCCGTTTTGCTTGCCGTTTGCGCCGGCGTGCCTTATTTATCGTTACGGTCGATATCACATCGGTACTTCAAAGAGAATTACAAACGTTTTTTTTACTTTTTTTCGTACCCATAGAGTACTTAGCTTGTGTGATTTTTGATTCTTGTACAAGGCCATTACGGCCTCCGTTTTGCTTGCCGTTTGCGCCGGCGTGCCTTATTTATCGTTACGGTCGATATCACATCGGTACTTCAAAGAGAATTACAAACGTTTTTTTTTCGTACTTTTTTTCGTACCCATAGAGTACTTAAGCTTGTGTGATTTTTGATTCCTTGTACAAGGCCATTCGGCCTCCGTTTTGCTTGCCGTTTGCGCCGGCGTGCCTTATTTATCGTTACGGTCGATATCACATCGGTACTTCAAAGAGAATTACAAACGTTTTTTTTCGTACTTTTTTTCGTACCCATAGAGTACTTAGCTGTGTGATTTTTGATTCCTTGTACAAGGCCATTACGGCCTCCGTTTTGCTTGCCGTTTGCGCCGGCGTGCCTTATTTATCGTTACGGTCGATATCACATCGGTACTTCAAAGAGAATTACAAACGTTTTTTTTTCGTACTTTTTTTCGTACCCATAGAGTACTTAGCTTGTGTGATTTTTGATTCCTTGTACAAGGCCATTCGGCCTCCGTTTTGCTTGCCGTTTGCGCCGGCGTGCCTTATTTATCGTTACGGTCGATATCACATCGGTACTTCAAAGAGAATTACAAACGTTTTTTTTTCGTACTTTTTTTCGTACCCATAGAGAGTACTTGTGTGATTTTTGATTCCTTGTACAAGGCCATTTCGGCCTCCGTTTTGCTTGCCGTTTGCGCCGGCGTGCCTTATTTATCGTTACGGTCGATATCACATCGGTACTTCAAAGAGAATTACAAACGTTTTTTTTTCGTACTTTTTTTCGTACCCATAGAGTACTTTGTGATTTTTGATTCCTTGTACAAGGCCATTCGGCCTCCGTTTTGCTTGCCGTTTGCGCCGGCGTGCCTTATTTATCGTTACGGTCGATATCACATCGGTACTTCAAAGAGAATTACAAACGTTTTTTTTTCGTACTTTTTTTCGTACCCATAGAGTACTTAGCTGTGTGATTTTTGATTCCTTGTACAAGGCCATTCGGCCTCCGTTTTGCTTGCCGTTTGCGCCGGCGTGCCTTATTTATCGTTACGGTCGATATCACATCGGTACTTCAAAGAGAATTACAAACGTTTTTTTTTTCGTACTTTTTTTCGTACCCATAGAGTACTTAGCGTGTGATTTTTGATTCCTTGTACAAGGCCATTCGGCCTCCGTTTTGCTGCCGTTTGCGCCGGCGTGCCTTATTTATCGTTACGGTCGATATCACATCGGTACTTCAAAGAGAATTACAAACGTTTTTTTTCGTACTTTTTTTCGTACCCATAGAGTACTTAGCTTGTGTGATTTTTGATTCCTTGTACAAGGCCATTCGGCCTCCGTTTTGCTTGCCGTTTGCGCCGGCGTGCCTTATTTATCGTTACGAGTCGATATCACATCGGTACTTCAAAGAGAATTACAAACGTTTTTTTTTCGTACTTTTTTTCGTACCCATAGAGTACTTAAGCTTGTGTGATTTTTGATTCCTTGTACAAGGCCATTACGGCCTCCGTTTTGCTTGCCGTTTGCGCCGGCGTGCCTTATTTATCGTTACGAGTCGATATCACATCGGTACTTCAAAGAGAATTACAAACGTTTTTTTTTTCGTACTTTTTTTCGTACCCATAGAGTACTTAAGCGTGTGATTTTTGATTCCTTGTACAAGGCCATTCGGCCTCCGTTTTGCTGCCGTTTGCGCCGGCGTGCCTTATTTATCGTTACGGTCGATATCACATCGGTACTTCAAAGAGAATTACAAACGTTTTTTTTTCGTACTTTTTTTCGTACCCATAGAGTACTTTTAGCGTGTGATTTTTGATTCCTTGTACAAGGCCATTCGGCCTCCGTTTTGCTTGCCGTTTGCGCCGGCGTGCCTTATTTATCGTTCGGTCGATATCACATCGGTACTTCAAAGAGAATTACAAACGTTTTTTTTTCGTACTTTTTTTCGTACCCATAGAGTACTTAGCTTGTGTGATTTTTGATTCCTTGTACAAGGCCATTCGGCCTCCGTTTTGCTTGCCGTTTGCGCCGGCGTGCCTTATTTATCGTTACGGTCGATATCACATCGGTACTTCAAAGAGAATTACAAACGTTTTTTTTTCGTACTTTTTTTCGTACCCATAGAGTACTTAGCTTGTGTGATTTTTGATTCCTTGTACAAGGCCATTCGGCCTCCGTTTTGCTTGCCGTTTGCGCCGGCGTGCCTTATTTATCGTTCGGTCGATATCACATCGGTACTTCAAAGAGAATTACAAACGTTTTTTTTTCGTACTTTTTTTCGTACCCATAGAGTACTTAGCGTGTGATTTTTGATTTCTTGTACAAGGCCATTCGGCCTCCGTTTTGCTTGCCGTTTGCGCCGGCGTGCCTTATTTATCGTTCGGTCGATATCACATCGGTACTTCAAAGAGAATTACAAACGTTTTTTTCGTACTTTTTTTCGTACCCATAGAGTACTTAAGCGTGTGATTTTTGATTCCTTGTACAAGGCCATTCGGCCTCCGTTTTGCTTGCCGTTTGCGCCGGCGTGCCTTATTTATCGTTCGGTCGATATCACATCGGTACTTCAAAGAGAATTACAAACGTTTTTTTCGTACTTTTTTTCGTACCCATAGAGTACTTAGCTTGTGTGATTTTTGATTCCTTGTACAAGGCCATTCGGCCTCCGTTTTGCTTGCCGTTTGCGCCGGCGTGCCTTATTTATCGTTACGGTCGATATCACATCGGTACTTCAAAGAGAATTACAAACGTTTTTTTTCGTACTTTTTTTCGTACCCATAGAGTACTTAGCGTGTGATTTTTGATTCCTTGTACAAGGCCATTCGGCCTCCGTTTTGCTTGCCGTTTGCGCCGGCGTGCCTTATTTATCGTTACGGTCGATATCACATCGGTACTTCAAAGAGAATTACAAACGTTTTTTTCGTACTTTTTTTCGTACCCATAGAGTACTTAAGTGTGATTTTTGATTCCTTGTACAAGGCCATTTCGGCCTCCGTTTTGCTTGCCGTTTGCGCCGGCGTGCCTTATTTATCGTTCGGTCGATATCACATCGGTACTTCAAAGAGAATTACAAACGTTTTTTTTCGTACTTTTTTTCGTACCCATAGAGTACTTAATTGTGTGATTTTTGATTCCTTGTACAAGGCCATTCGGCCTCCGTTTTGCTTGCCGTTTGCGCCGGCGTGCCTTATTTATCGTTCGGTCGATATCACATCGGTACTTCAAAGAGAATTACAAACGTTTTTTTTCGTACTTTTTTTCGTACCCATAGAGTACTTAGCGTGTGTGATTTTTGATTCCTTGTACAAGGCCATTCGGCCTCCGTTTTGCTTGCCGTTTGCGCCGGCGTGCCTTATTTATCGTTCGGTCGATATCACATCGGTACTTCAAAGAGAATTACAAACGTTTTTTTTTCGTACTTTTTTTCGTACCCATAGAGTACTTAAGCGTGTGTGATTTTTGATTCCTTGTACAAGGCCATTCGGCCTCCGTTTTGCTTGCCGTTTGCGCCGGCGTGCCTTATTTATCGTTCGGTCGATATCACATCGGTACTTCAAAGAGAATTACAAACGTTTTTTTTCGTACTTTTTTTCGTACCCATAGAGTACTTAAGCGTGTGATTTTTGATTCCTTGTACAAGGCCATTCGGCCTCCGTTTTGCTTGCCGTTTGCGCCGGCGTGCCTTATTTATCGTTCGGTCGATATCACATCGGTACTTCAAAGAGAATTACAAACGTTTTTTTTCGTACTTTTTTTCGTACCCATAGAGTACTAGCGTGTGATTTTTGATTCCTTGTACAAGGCCATTCGGCCTCCGTTTTGCTTGCCGTTTGCGCCGGCGTGCCTTATTTATCGTTCGGTCGATATCACATCGGTACTTCAAAGAGAATTACAAACGTTTTTTTTCGTACTTTTTTTCGTACCCATAGAGTACTTAGCTTGTGTGATTTTTGATTCCTTGTACAAGGCCATTCGGCCTCCGTTTTGCTTGCCGTTTGCGCCGGCGTGCCTTATTTATCGTTCGGTCGATATCACATCGGTACTTCAAAGAGAATTACAAACGTTTTTTTCGTACTTTTTTTCGTACCCATAGAGTACTTAGCGTGTGATTTTTGATTCCTTGTACAAGGCCATTCGGCCTCCGTTTTGCTTGCCGTTTGCGCCGGCGTGCCTTATTTATCGTTCGGTCGATATCACATCGGTACTTCAAAGAGAATTACAAACGTTTTTTTTTCGTACTTTTTTTCGTACCCATAGAGTACTTAGCGTGTGATTTTTGATTCCTTGTACAAGGCCATTACGGCCTCCGTTTTGCTTGCCGTTTGCGCCGGCGTGCCTTATTTATCGTTCGGTCGATATCACATCGGTACTTCAAAGAGAATTACAAACGTTTTTTTTTCGTACTTTTTTTCGTACCCATAGAGTACTTAGCTTGTGTGATTTTTGATTCCTTGTACAAGGCCATTCGGCCTCCGTTTTGCTTGCCGTTTGCGCCGGCGTGCCTTATTTATCGTTCGGTCGATATCACATCGGTACTTCAAAGAGAATTACAAACGTTTTTTTTTTCGTACTTTTTTTCGTACCCATAGAGTACTTAAGCGTGTGATTTTTGATTCCTTGTACAAGGCCATTCGGCCTCCGTTTTGCTTGCCGTTTGCGCCGGCGTGCCTTATTTATCGTTACGGTCGATATCACATCGGTACTTCAAAGAGAATTACAAACGTTTTTTTCGTACTTTTTTTCGTACCCATAGAGTACTTAGCGTGTGATTTTTGATTCCTTGTACAAGGCCATTCGGCCTCCGTTTTGCTTGCCGTTTGCGCCGGCGTGCCTTATTTATCGTTCGGTCGATATCACATCGGTACTTCAAAGAGAATTACAAACGTTTTTTTTTCGTACTTTTTTTCGTACCCATAGAGTACTTAAGCGTGTGATTTTTGATTCCTTGTACAAGGCCATTCGGCCTCCGTTTTGCTTGCCGTTTGCGCCGGCGTGCCTTATTTATCGTTCGGTCGATATCACATCGGTACTTCAAAGAGAATTACAAACGTTTTTTTTCGTACTTTTTTTCGTACCCATAGAGTACTTAAGCTTGTGTGATTTTTGATTCCTTGTACAAGGCCATTCGGCCTCCGTTTTGCTTGCCGTTTGCGCCGGCGTGCCTTATTTATCGTTCGGTCGATATCACATCGGTACTTCAAAGAGAATTACAAACGTTTTTTTTTCGTACTTTTTTTCGTACCCGTAGAGTACTTAGCGTGTGATTTTTGATTCCTTGTACAAGGCCATTCGGCCTCCGTTTTGCTTGCCGTTTGCGCCGGCGTGCCTTATTTATCGTTACGGTCGATATCACATCGGTACTTCAAAGAGAATTACAAACGTTTTTTTTCGTACTTTTTTTCGTACCCATAGAGTACTTAAGCTTGTGTGATTTTTGATTCCTTGTACAAGGCCATTCGGCCTCCGTTTTGCTTGCCGTTTGCGCCGGCGTGCCTTATTTATCGTTACGGTCGATATCACATCGGTACTTCAAAGAGAATTACAAACGTTTTTTTTCGTACTTTTTTTCGTACCCATAGAGTACTTAGCTGTGTGATTTTTGATTCCTTGTACAAGGCCATTACGGCCTCCGTTTTGCTGCCGTTTGCGCCGGCGTGCCTTATTTATCGTTCGGTCGATATCACATCGGTACTTCAAAGAGAATTACAAACGTTTTTTTTTCGTACTTTTTTTCGTACCCATAGAGTACTTAAGCGTGTGTGATTTTTGATTCCTTGTACAAGGCCATTCGGCCTCCGTTTTGCTTGCCGTTTGCGCCGGCGTGCCTTATTTATCGTTCTGGTCGATATCACATCAGTACTTTGTTTACGGCTAATTTTACGGTTTTTATCGAGTTATTTCGTAACATTATCTTCCATGTTTTAGTGATTCTTATAGAAAATTACTCGCCAAAAGGATGTGAGCAAATGAGTTTTAAAGATAATAAATTGCAAAAGTGGCTGATTTATGTGTTCTTATCGTTGGTTTTATGTTTATTTGGATGTTGTGACACTTTGCAATATTTTGGATATCTTGTTATGCATATATTCGGTCTAAAAGAGGTGTTTAGAGGCATTTTCGGGGAGGACTTCTTCATGAAAATTGTGTCTACAACTCAAGATATGAATTTTAGAAGTTTTATTCCCATAAATATCTAACGGAAGGATTCGGTTCGAGAGAGTTCAGACTCTATGCAAAAGAGCGTCCAGGCCGACATTCAGCACAACCGACATACGCAATTTACAAGCAGCCGACTTACTCTAATTACATTACAGCTATTTCCAAACCCTAATTACATTATTATTGATACACACATTACAGAGGCAGCCGCATAAAAAAGCCCTAGCCGCACCAAACATATAACAAATTAGAAGATGATTCCTTCCATCTCAATAATCATGTTTAACAACATGATTATTGGCTAAGCACATCGCGGTGGGACAACGGAGGAAACCGATCAACATCAACACCAACTAGAGGATTTTTAGCTATATCTTAGTGAGTTAAATTTATGATTTTTCATCAATTGGATATTGATTTATCGTTTATTTTTTATTGAATCGTGAGATCGATGGAACTATCTTTTTGATTGAATTTATATGAGAATATTGTTCAAGTTTTGATCTTTTCAATTGATGCAATTAATTGTAATTCAAGAGATTGTTTATGATTAGTTGAGTAGAGTATTGGAGACAATCTCATGATCGTGTTATGCATGCTAGTTTAGTTTTGCTTGGGAAAGAAAACGAAACCCTAGAAATTGATTAAAGAGATTTAATCGAATTCGTGATTTGATCATTACTAAAAATCATACCTTTAGCTCACAATCTAGTTGGGGTTGGTTGGTTGATTGGTGGATTCTAGTTGCCTTGCCGTTCTTTTAATTATTTGATAAACCGATTCGTTCATATCAACTTTTGTTGCTAAGTTTAGTTATTTTAAAAACCCTAGTTTTTTACCCGTCGTTTTCTCGCTATTTTCTCGTTTCTAGTCATAGGTTCCAGATTATAATTAATATATGCCTTAGTTTTAGATAATAATTTGTGACATAATCGATACAATAACTGTACTTAATCCGATAGACGTTCGATTCCCGTAGGACGACCCGGTAACACCTTTACTACGAGCCTTGCACTTGGGGTGTTCCGGTAATTATAAATTTAAAACGAGTTTTTACCGAACAAGTTTTTGGCGCCGTTGCCGGGGAGTCGGTAACGGTTGTCGGATTCTTCTAGGTGCAATTTTTATTTCGATACTATTTTTTTTTTTAGGTAATAATCTAATTGTTACGTTTTTTTTTTTATTTCACTTTATCATAGTTTAGATTTTTGATTTTATAAATTTGATTTTAATTATCTTAGTTTTTATTTATTTTATGTTATTGTTCACATTAGATTTTTATTAGTTTAGAAGCCTTAGATTTTTCTTTAGATCTTAGATTTTAGCAGCCTTAGATTTAGCTTAGATTTGCCTTAGATTTTAGATTGTATAAATTTATTGCCTTAATTATTACTATTTTAGGTTTTTATTTTCTTTCCTGCTATTCTTATCTGTATCTGTTTCGTTTTTCAGTTTTTAAACGGGCGTCCATCCTTTCAGACGCCCGTCTGTTCTAAAAATTTCTTATCTGCATCGTTTTAAGCTAATCAGACGAGCGTCTGGATTCCCAAACGCTCGTCCAGCCTCTAAACGCCTGTTTACCCCCAATCTGTCTTCTGAATGCCAGTTCAGTGATCTGAACGAGCGTTCGCTTCCAGAATCCTCTTTGAACGAGCGTTCACTTACACTGAACGCCAGTTCAGTCCCGGAAACTTTACCTTTCTCTTTTCTTCTCTCTTTCTAAACTTCTAAACCCTCCAATCTTTTCTGAACTTGTCCTCATCAACCCAAAGGTTGATTTTTTTCCTTTTCTGCCCTCCTGGTTTATGCAAACCAGGAGTAAGAAGGGACCTCTTATCTTTAACCCCGAACCAGAACGATCCATTCTCAAAAGAAAGCTCTTTCCCGATCTGGACATCATGGCTGACCAAGTTCAAAATCCGAATCCAGTTCCTCCTAATCCAGCTCTCCCAAATCCAAATCCAGATCCTCAAGCCCAAATGAATATGCTCCTTCAACAGATCCAAGCTTTACAACAACAACAGAATCAACAAGCTGGGCTACATAATCAATTGCAACAATTCCATCAAAACCAGCTAAACCAGTTAAACCAAGACCCCTATGCTCCCTATCTTAACCAGGATTTCCTGGAAGGGCATAGACCTATTCGCCCTCCAGAAATGGGGCAAGTAAACTTTGATCTCAAAAATGGAGTGGTAGGACTAGTCCGAATAGTTCTTTTCATGGCACTTTGCTCAAGAAGATCCACATGACTTCTTGTCCACCTTTGTTCAAATCGCGAAGCGTGCCACTATCCCTGGTGTTGATTCTGAGATTGTAAAGTTGAAACTCTTCCCATTTGCTCTAAAAGGAGAAGCAAACCGTTGGTTTAAATCTTTAGCCCATCATTCTCTCCATTCCTAGAATGATGTTAAAAGAGCCTTTGCTCTTAAGTGGGTCTCCCCTGGTAAAATCATGGACATGAAAAGGGAGATAGCCACATTTGAACAACTGAATGGTGAGAGTGTTGGGAAAGCATGGGAGAGATTGAATCTGTTGATGAGGAAGTGCCCCAATCATGGATACGATAGACATGAGCTACTCGAGTTATTCTACAGAGGTGTCTCTCAACCAAATAGGGACTACCTTGATTCGACTGCTCATGGATCCTTTCTAGGGGAGGTGATGACGACGCTGCCGGTGGTAGCCGAAACCATAGCGAAGAATAACATGTGGTCATCTCCAAGGAAGGCCAATGTTAGTGGGAATCGGGGGAGTCGCTACGAGCAACTCGAGACTAAGAAGCTAGTTGCTCAAATGGAAATGATGAGCAAGCAACTAGCCAATTTGCGGATGCGGCAAAGCAAAGAGCGCCATCGATGTGAATTATATGGGACTTCGGGCGGGAGATGAAATCACCGAGGAAGTGAATTTCAACCAAACCCATGGAAACTTCAATCGAATCGAATTATTCCGGATTTCAACGTCCCAATCGAATCAAGCCAATGCACCACCGGCCCATCCAATTCAAAACCTTCTTTCAACTCAAGTTATCAAAGACCACCACCCGGGATGGTTAATCAATCTCATAATCCTAACTCTCGAGACCTCAAGGTGGTTGGAATCAAAACCAACCTCATAACCAAACCACCTCTTGTGTCCCTCAACATAAGTTTGATGAGCTAGTGGACATGGTGAAGACCTTGGCTACTAGTGTCGGGACAATAGAGAGACAAAGTTGGTCGATGGCGGACCGACAAGCAACACGGACCCCACGGTAAACTTCCAAGTTTTACCGAAAGAAATCCTAAAGCGAGATATCAATGTTTGCACCGCCATCACACCTCAATGGGATTATGGGACCGAAGAGCTGAATGAGGTTACTTTAAGGAGTGGTAAGCGGTAGGACCCGGAAAGATGTCGGGAAACGAGTAGCCCCTCCCGACGCCAAAAGTTCGGGAGGGGCAATCGAAGTTAAATACCGAAGGAAGCAACGGCGAGGAGGAGCTTAATGATGATTCTTCGGGTGATGAAAATGATTCGATAGAGAAATGAGGAAAAGTCGGTGGCTGTACCCCGACGACAAAGAAGAGGAGGAAAAGTTTGTCAGATGGAAGGATAAGGAAGACGAAGCCATAAACAATCAAGACATGAACAATGATAAAGCCCTTCCTTATCCACCGAAGAAGAAAGAGAATACCCTCAGTCATGACAGACAATATGACCGTGTGAGGAGGATGCTGAGAGATACCACAGTGAGTATACCCCTAGCTGAGGTATTGACTGAAATGCCTAAATGCTCTAAGTATCTTAAGGAAGTTTGTGGAAGCAAGAAGAAGCTTCAAGGGATGGCAGAAGAAGTTTTAAGAGAAGATTGCTCTATGGTTTCACAGAAAGTTGCTACTAAGCGAGGTGACCCCGGAAGACCTTCAATCTCTTGTGAGATTGAAGGCCACATGTTCCAAAACGTCTTATGCGACTCAGGGGCCTCCATAAATGTGATGCCATTGAACGTCTGCAAAAAGCTCGGTTTAGATAAAAGAATGCGGGAACGCCCTATTTCTCTTCAGATGGTAGACCGATCAAGCCGCTCAGCAGCCGGTTGTGTTGCCAATGTCCTTCTCCATGTTGGAGGCTTGGTTTTCCCTACCGACTGGGTTATCTTAGACTATCCACCTGACAAAGAGATGCCCCTAATTCTAGGCCGGACCTTTTTGGACACCTCTGCCGCCCTCATCGATTTCTGTAAGGGTCAGATTACGCTTAGAGTCGATGATACATCTGTTACCTTCACACGAAGGAAAAGTCCCGAGGAAACCTTGATTGAAGAAATCTCGTTTGTTGAAGCAATTTATGAGGACGAAGAAGATGCCAACGCTGAAGAAGCAATAGAGCTAACAGAGATAGGTGTTTTCGAAGCTATAAACGTTACAGATCAAGCTGACAGTGGACCATCTTCTGTTTCATTACCGGCTTTAGTCAATGAGCCTGTCAATGAACAAGAAACATGGAGATTCCCATCAATGAACTTTGATTTCAAAGAGCTGCATCAGGAAGACTTTAACCCTGTAGAAGAGGAAGCCCAGATGGGTAGTTGGGATGAAGTGGATTTACGGGAGAGAGACTACTCATTGGGAGATTGATGATTGGGAACGGCTAGCGAGAGGAGCTAGAAGAAGAAGAGTTGAGAAGGATGATCAAGCATGAGAAGGAGAAAGCGGGTACGGACAGAAGGATCCCTATGGATGATGTGATCCAGTACCTTTCTGGGGTTATACCTCGGGAAGATGAGGTATTCTTCAGTCAACCACTTCAAGCCCAAAAGGAAAAAGGTGGCCCCTTAAAATCCAGTATTGAGCAACCACCTACTGACTTGGAGCTTAAACCGCTTCCGCAACACCTTAAGTACATTTTTCTTAAGGATGGTGATAAGTTGCCCTTAATCATCTCTTCAAAACTCGAGCCCGAGCAAGAAGCACTGCTGATAAAAGTGCTTGAAAAGAATATCCTCGCGTTCGGATGGCAAGTGGGTGATATCGGAGGAATCAGCCCCGATGTGTGCATGCATAAAATCCGAACGGAGGCTGCTAAGAAAGTAAGACAACCTCAGCGAAGGCTGAATCCGCATATGCAGGAGGTTGTCAAGAAGGAAGTTATAAAGTGGTTAGACATAGGAATCATCTATGCAATTGCTGATAGTGAGTGGGTTAGCCCGACTCAAGTTGTGCCAAAGAAGGGAGGTATCACCGTTGAAAAGAATGAAAAGGGGGAAGAGATAGCTTTACGCCTTGTGACTGGCTATAGACTATGCATTGACTATCGCAGATTGAACGAAGTCAGTGCCAAAGGCCATTTCCCCTTACCCTTCATTGACCAGCTTATTGAAAGACTGAGTGGTCACAAGTATTATTGTTTCCTCGATGGATATTCTGGTTACTTCCAGATAGCCATCGACCCAAATGACCAGGAGAAGACTACGTTTACGTGTCCATCAGGCACTTTTGCTTTCCGCACGATGCCTTTCGGCTTATGCAATGCACCTGCGACTTTTCAACGGTGCATGTTAGCCATTTTTGATGGACTTGTGGAGAAATGTATGGAAGTCTTCATGGATGACTTCTCGCCTATGGCGATAGCTTCGATGAGATCTTGGCGAATCAAGATATGGTACTTCAACGCTTGTGTTGAAAAGAATTTAGTGCTTAAGCGGGAGAAATGCCATTTTCTAGTTGATGAGGGGATCGTTCGGGACACAAGGTGTCCGGCACCGGTATTCAAGTTGATAAGGCCAAAGTAGAAGCCATTGAAAAAATGTCGTATCCGAAAAGCGTCAAGGAGGTACGCGGCTTCCTTGGTCATGTTGGTTTCTACGGGCGATTTATTAAGGACTTTTCCACCATCGCCAAGCCCTTGTCCAACCTTCGAAAGATGATGTTGTGTTCTTGTTTGATGAGAAATGCAAGAAAGCTTTCAATTGCCTGAAGGAAAAGCTCATAAGTGCCCCTATCTTAATTGCACCTGACTGGACTAAGCCTTTTGAATTATTATGCGATGCCTCTAACTACGCAGTGGGCGTGGTTTTAGGCCAGAGAATTGATAAAAAGTTCAGGCCCATTTACTATGCGAGCCGCACCTTGAACCCGGCTCAATGCAATTACACTACGACTGAGAAGGAATTCTTAGCCGTCGTTTTTGCTATTGACAAGTTTAGAAGTTACCTTCTAGGGTGTCAAGTTGTGGTTTGGACCGACCATGCAGCCCTACGCTACCTTATGGACAAAGCAGATGCAAAACCAAGGTTACTCAGATGGATTCTAATTTTGCAAGAGTTTGACCTTGAGATCAAAGATAAGAAGGGCAGCGATAATATTGTGGCTGATCACCTGTCTCGCCTAGTAAATGAGGGTGGCGAAGATCACAAGGAAATAGGCATCGATTTCCCTACTGAGCAATTGATGAAGCTTGATACTGTTAGGCCGTGGTACGCTGATTACGCCAACTATTTAGCAAGTGGTCATTTAGAGGACATGACGTATCAGCAGAGGAAGAAGTTCTTTTCTGATTTAAAGTATCTCGTGTGGGAGGATCCTTATTTGTTCAAGGTCTGTAAAGACGGGTTGCTTAGAAGGTGTGTTCCGGAACATGATCAATGGGATATTCTCGGAGCAATGTCATAGTGGTCCCACGGGAGGACACTACGGAGCACCCAAGACAAGTAGCAAAAATCCTCCAAGCCGGATTCTACCGGCCGACTCTTTTTAAGGACGCGAAGCCTTTTGTAAAGGTTGCGATAGGTGCCGAGAATTGGGAGGCGAGTAATAGGATGGAAATGCCACTTAGGCCCATTACGGAATGCGAAGTCTTCGACGTGTGGGGAATTGATTTCATGGGACCCTTTCCATCGTCGTGTGGAAATAAATACATTCTCGTCCGTGTAGACTACGTCTCCAAGTGGGTGGAGGCAATAGCCACCCAAACTAATGATCACAAAGTTGTGAAGAAATTCTTGCAAAAGAATATCTTCACCGAGTTTGGTCGTCCTAGAGCCCTCATTAGTGACGAAGGTACTCATTTTTGCAACGCGCCGCTTGATAAAGTTCTTGAAAAATATGG
Source organism: Gentiana straminea (assembly GCA_036785695.1). Taxonomy (NCBI): domain Eukaryota; kingdom Viridiplantae; phylum Streptophyta; class Magnoliopsida; order Gentianales; family Gentianaceae; genus Gentiana; species Gentiana straminea. Next base: position 16,470 of record JAVUPR010000544.1, read on the forward strand.
TGTGAGACATAAAATCCCTACACCGTATCATCCCCAAACAAGTGGCCAAGTCGAGATAAGCAACCAGAGCCTTAAAAGGATTTTGGAAAAGACCGTGAACTCAAATAGATCCAACTGGAGTCTAAAGTTGGATGACGTGCTTTGGGCCTATCGCACCGCGTTTAAGACCCCGATGGGCACGTCACCCTTCCAAATGGTCTATGGCAAAGCTTGCCATCTTCCGGTCGAGCTTGAGCACGAGCTTGCGGGCTATTAAATTCTTGAATTTCGATAGCCGGCTACGTGGGGAGAAGAGATTATTGCAATTAAACGAACTCGATGAATTTAGACTCGAGCATATGAGAATGCGAAAATCAAGTAAGGAAAGAACTAAGATACTCCACGATGCTAAGATCAAGGATCGAGAATTCAAAGTGGGTGATATGGCTTTGCTTTATAATACCCGGCTCCATTTGTTTGCCGGTAAGCTCAAATCTAGATGGTCTGGCCCCTTTGAGATTCTCGATGTCCATCCGAGTGGAGCGATCACGTTAAACGGGTATGGTGATCAACCTTTTAAGGTCAATGGTCAAAGACTCAAGAAGTATTTTGGGCAACCCAAGGAAAAGCCGAAGTACTATACTTTCAAAAGAGAAATGAAACGGTTGAGTCGTTTATTTGTGAAGAGATTCCATCCGACTTCTTTGGTTCGGATGATGACATTTCTACATCTACCCGTGAGGACCCTTCTTCCAAGACTTCTGACCATGTCAGTATACCTACGCTTAACTTGCGCAAGCACAAGACGAAGAAGAGAGTCGGTGCTATCGGAGAGTTAAGTTCAAACACTTAGTAGAGCACTTGACTTGTTCTTTGTTGCGGCCACACCCCTGTCCTTCATTCTGATTCCGATGAAGAAGTGGCCAGCAATAAACCGAAGTGGCCCGATCCGGGTTAACTTTGAAATCTGTGTCAAGCTAATGACATAAAAGAAGCGCTACTAGGAGGCAGCCTAGTCTTTTAAGTATTTCTTTTTAGTTAAGCTTTTATTTTATTAGGAATAAAACCTGGGTGTTTGTGTGTTGGTTATCCTTGTCTTATTTGTGAATGCTTTATTTGCGTGCATGTTTACTCATATACCCCGTGTACCCCAAGATTATATGCTATGTCGAGTGTTGCAGATACTTTTGAGCAGGTTTGCAAGCGATTATTTTTAGTGTTGTCTGTTCGTGATACGAGTGCAGCGGTTTATTCATGCTACGGCCTGACCACTGCCAACCTACGGCCCGACAACCACTTCATAACCAGCTAAGTATTCTTTTCTTTTATTTGCACATTCTGAGGACATAATGTGGTTTAAGTGTGGGGGTGCAATTTATGCTTTATTTCGACAATATGAGTAAGTATATGTGATCCTTGATAAATTGTGAAATTTTAATTTTTTTTTTTTTGCACTTGGATAGTTGTAAATCTTGAGCATATGATTGAAACAAATGCTTGCTAGTTGTAGTTTCCTGACGATGATTTTATGTGACTTTGTGAGATAGTTATAGCATGTTTTACTGATTTGAGATAGTATTCATTTTTCACTCACGAAAGCCTTTGATATCAAAGCAAAAACTTTTGAACTGTATCCTTTCATTATTTTAGTGATTTATCTTAGGGAGATTTGTTCTTAATAGTAACAGTGAAGTAACACCTAAGTTCAGAACGTGTACTGTGAATATCTGACGGTTTGAATGTGATAAGTGAAACGTAACTATTGTGCTTTTAAAATGAAGTGAATAAGTGAAGTTGTTTTTATAGTTGTGTGTGTCGGAAGCTAGCCGATGATTGGAGTGAGGTAGGGCATTATCTCGAAATGTCCTATACCACTATGATGACTAAAAGCTCACGACAGTTAGAAGAAGCTACCCTATGATTTGAGTAAGGTAGGGTGTTATCACGAAACATCCTATTCTACTATGACGGGTAAGAGCTCATTCTAATGTGCGTATAAAAGTGAAAAACTTAAAGACTTGGTTATCGTTAATCTTATACCTAGTATAAACTGGAAGATATGTTTTAAGGATTATCTTGATGAGTGCACGGGATGACTTTGTGTGGGACGATTACTGTCTATACCTAGGATAGTCATTGAATTATTTGAAAAGATATTTGTCTGAAAGGATTGTGGAGATTGAAAAGGGCTTGTCACACATACACCGAATCTATCTCTATGTTGGTATTACTTGCTATAGTTGTTGTATCTTTTGTTACATGAGTTGGGGATCTATTTGGATTGCATATAAAGTGAGCTAGTTTTGATTGTTTTGTTCGGGACGAACAAAAGTTTAAGTGTGGGGGAGTTGTTTACGACTAATTTTACGGTTTTTATCGAGTTATTTCGTAACATTATCTTCCATGTTTTAGTGATTCTTATAGAAAATTACTCGCCAAAAGGATAAGGCGAGCAAATGAGTTTTAAAGATAATAAATTGCAAAAGTGGCTGATTTATGTGTTCTTATCGTTGGTTTTATGTTTATTTGGATGTTGTTACACTTTGCAATATTTTGGATATCTTGTAGATGCATATATTCGGTCTAAAAGAGGTGTTTAGAGGCATTTTCAGGGGAGGACTTCTTCATGAAAATTGTAGATCTTTGAAAGAGCTTTCCAACGCACTTTGAATTACGTCAATCGGACTTCTACAACTCAAATGGTGGTCAAGTGGCTAATCAATTTGGGTAAGTGGAAAATCCCGAAATATACTTGTAATACGACGGGCTAATCAAAAACGCGTTTTCTGAAGAAGAGTCCTGAATGAAAGTTGTAAAGTTTTCCGAGAGATTTTTTTTGACATTCGGATCATAATTTTTGGAGGTCTACAACTCAAGATATGAATTTTAGAAGTTTTATTCCAATAAATATCTAATGGAAGGATTCAGTTTAGAGAGTTCAGACTCTATGCAAACGAGCGTCCAGGCCGACATTCAGCACAACCGACATACGCAATTTACAGCGCACCGACTTACTCCCTTATATATACAAGCTATTTCCAAACCCTAATTACATTATTATTGATACACACATTACAGAGGCAGCCGCATAAAAAAGCCCCAGCCGCACCAAACATATAACAAATTAGAAGATGATTCCTTCCATCTCAATAATCATGTTTAACAACATGATTATTGGCTAAGCACATCGCGGTGGGACAACGGAGGAAACCGATCAACATCAACACCAACTAGAGGATTTTTAGCTATATCTTAGTGAGTTAAATTTATGATTTTTCATCAATTGGATATTGATTTATTGTTTATTTTTTATTGAATCGTGAGATCGGTGGAACTATCTTTTTGATTGAATTTATATGAGAATATTGTTCAAGCTTTGATCTTTTCAATTGATGCAATTAATTGTAATCGTTTTGCTAAGTTTGTTATTTTAAAAACCGTTTGCGCCGGCGTGCCTTATTTATCGTTCGGTCGATACGTTCACATCGACCCGGTACTTCAAAGAGAATTACAAACGTTTTTTTTTCGTATTTATTTTCGTACCCATCAAAGAGAATTACAAAGTACTTTTTTTCGTACCATGTAGAGTGTGATTTTTGATTCCTTGTACAAGGCCATTCTGGCCTCCGTTTTGCTTGCCGTTTGCGCCGGCGTGCCTTATTTATCGTTCTGGTCGATAACACATCAGTACTTCAATGAGAATTACAAAAGATTTTTTTCATACTTTGTTTCGTACCCATAGAGTACTAAACGGTGTGATTTTTGATTCCTTGTACAAGGCCATTCTGGCCTCCGTTTTGCTTGCCGTTTGCGCCGGCGTGCCATATTTATCGTTCTGGTCGATAACACATCAGTACTTCAATGAGAATTACAAACGTTTTTTTCGTACTTTGTTTTGTACCCATAGAGTATTTAACGGTGTGATTTTTGATTCCTTGTACAAGGCCATTCTGACCTCCGTTTTGCTTGCCGTTTGCGCCGGCGTACCTTATTTATCGTTCTGGTCGATACCACATCAGTACTTCAAAGAGAATTACAAAGTTTTTTTTCGTACTTTTTTTCGTACCCATAAAGTACTTAACTGTGTGGTTTTTGATTCCTTGTACAAGGCCATTCTGGCCTCCGTTTTGCTTGCCGTTTGCTCCGGCGTGCCTTATTTATCGTTCTGGTCGATATCACATCAGTACTTCAAAGAGAATTACAAACGTTTTTTTCGTACTTTTTTTCGTACCCATAGAGTACTTAACTGTGTGATTTTTGATTCCTTGTACAAGGCCATTCTGGCCTCCGTTTTGCTTGCCGTTTGTGCCGGCGTGCCTTATTTATCGTTCTGGTCGATAACACATCAGTACTTCAATGAGAATTACAAACGTTTTTTTTCGTACTTTGTTTTGTACCCATAGAGTACTTAACGGTGTGATTATTGATTCCTTGTACAAGGCCATTCTGACCTCCGTTTTGCTTGCCGTTTGCGCCGGCGTGCCTTATTTATCGTTCTGGTCGATACCACATCAGTACTTCAAAGAGAATTACAAACGTTTTTTTTCGTACTTTTTTTTCGTACCCATAGAGTACTTAACTGTGTGACTTTTGATTCCTTGTACAAGGCCATTCTGACCTCCGTTTTGCTTGCGTTTGCGCCGGCGTACCTTATTTATCGTTCTGGTCGATACCACATTAGTACTTCAAAGAGAATTACAAACGCTTTTTTTCGTACCCATAGAGTACTTAACTGTGTGATTTTTGATTCCTTGTACAAGGCCATTCTGGCCTCCGTTTTGCTTGCCGTTTGCACCGGCGTGCCTTATTTATCGTTCTGGTCGATATCACATCAGTGCTTCAAAGAGAATTACAAACGATTTTTTTCGTACTTTGTTTTGTACCCATAGAGTACTTAACTGTGTGATTTTTGATTCCTTGTACAAGGCCATTCTGGCCTCCGTTTTGCTTGCCGTTTGCGCCGGCGTGCCTTATTTATCGTTCTGGTCGATACCACATCAGTACTTCAAAGACAATTACAAACGTTTTTTTCGTACTTTTTTTCGTACACATAGAGTACTTAGCTGTGTGATTTTTGATTCCTTGTACAAGGCCATTTTGCTTGCCGTTTGCGCCGGCGTGCCTTATTTATCGTTCTGGTCGATAACACATCAGTACTTCAATGAGAATTACAAACATTTTTTTTCGTACTTTGTTTTGTACCCATAGAGTACTTAACGGTGTGATTTTTGATTCCTTGTACAAGGCCATTCTGACCTCCGTTTTGCTTGCCGTTTGCGCCGGCGTGCCTTATTTATCGTTCTGGTCGATATCACATCAGTACTTCAAAGAGAATTACAAACGCCTCTGTTTTTTTTTCGTACTTTTTTTTCGTACCCATAGAGTACTTAACGGTGTGATTTTTGATTCCTTGTACAAGGCCATTCTGGCCTCCGTTTTGCTTGCCGTTTGCGCCGGCGTGCCTTATTTATCGTTCTGGTCGATATCACATTAGTACTTCAAAGAGAATTACAAACATTTTTTTTCGTACTTTTTTTGTACCCATAGAGTACTTAACGGTGTGATTTTTGATTCCTTGTACAAGGCCATTCTGGCCTCCGTTTTGCTTGCCGTTTGCGCCGGCGTGCCTTATTTATCGTTTCCGGTCGATATAACATCGTATTTCAAAGAGAATTACAAACGTTTTTTTCGTACCCATAGAGTACTTAACTGTGTGATTTTTGATTCCTTGTACAAGGCCATTCTGGCCTCCATTTTTCTTGCCGTTTGCGCCGGCGTGCCTTATTTATCGTTCTGGTCGATAACACATCAGTACTTCAATGAGAATTACAAACGTTTTTTTTTCGTACTTTGTTTTGTACCCATAGAGTACTTAACGGTGTGATTTTTGATTCCTTGTACAAGGCCATTCTGACCTCCGTTTTGCTTGCGTTTGCGCCGGCGTACCTTATTTATCGTTCTGGTCGATACCACATCAGTACTTCAAAGAGAATTACAAACGTTATTTTTCGTACTTTTTTTCGTACCCATAGAGTACTTAACTGTGTGATTTTTGATTCCTTGTACAAGGCCATTCTGGCCTCCGTTTTGCTTGCCGTTTGCGCCGGCGTGCCTTATTTATCGTTCTGGTCGATAACACATCAGTACTTCAATGAGAATTACAAATGATTTTTTTCGTACTTTGTTTCGTACCCATAGAGTACTAAACGGTGTGATTTTTGATTCCTTGTACAAGGCCATTCTGGCCTCCGTTTTGCTTGCCGTTTGCGCCGGCGTGCCATATTTATCGTTCTGGTCGATAACACATGAGTACTTCAATGAGAATTACAAACGTTTTTTTTCGTACTTTGTTTTGTACCCATAGAGTATTTAACGGTGTGATTTTTGATTCCTTGTACAAGGCCATTCTGACCTCCGTTTTGCTTGCCGTTTGCGCCGGCGTACCTTATTTATCGTTCTGGTCGATACCACATCAGTACTTCAAAGAGAATTACAAACGTTTTTTTTTTGTACTTTTTTTCGTACCATAAAGTAAAGTACTTAACTCGTGTGGTTTTTGATTCCTTGTACAAGGCCATTCTGGCCTCCGTTTTGCTTACCGTTTTACTCCGGCGTGCCTTATTTATCGTTCTGGTCGATATCACATCAGTACTTCAAAGAGAATTACAAACGTTTTTTTTCGTACTTTTTTTCGTACCCATAGAGTACTTAGCTGTGTGATTTTTGATTCCTTGTACAAGGCCATTCTGGCCTCCGTTTTGCTTGCCGTTTCTGCCGGCGTGCCTTATTTATCGTTCTGGTCGATATCACATCAGTACTTCAATGAGAATTACAAACGTTTTTTTTCGTACTTTGTTTTGTACCCATAGAGTACTTAACGGTGTGATTATTGATTCCTTGTACAAGGCCATTCTGACCTCCGTTTTGCTTGCCGTTTGCGCCGGCGTGTCTTATTTATCGTTCTGGTCGATATCACATTAGTACTTCAAAGAGAATTACAAACGTTTTTTTTCGTACTCTTTTTTGTACCTTTAGAGTACTTAACTGTGTGATTTTTGATTCATTGTACAAGGCCATTCTGGCCTCCGTTTTGCTTGCCGTTTGCGCCGGCGTGCCTTATTTATCGTTCTGGTCGATATAACATCAGTATTTCGAAGAGAATTACAAACGTTTTTTTCGTACCCATAGAGTACTTAACTGTGTGATTTTTGATTCCTTGTACAAGGCCATTCTGGCCTCCATTTTTCTTGCCGTTTGCGCCGGCGTGCCTTATTTATCGTTCTGGTCGATAACACATCAGTACTTCAATGAGAATTACAAACGTTTTTTTTTCGTACTTTGTTTTGTACCCATAGAGTACTTAACGGTGTGATTTTTGATTCCTTGTACAAGGCCATTCTGACCTCCGTTTTGCTTGCGTTTGTGCCGGCGTACCTTATTTATCGTTCTGGTCGATACCACATTAGTACTTCAAAGAGAATTACAAACGTTTTTTTTCGTACTTTTTTTCGTACCCATAGAGTACTTAACTGTGTGATTTTTGATTCCTTGTACAAGGCCATTCTGGCCTCCGTTTTGCTTGCCGTTTGCGCCGGCGTGCCTTATTTATCGTTCTGGTCGATAACACATCAGTACTTCAATGAGAATTACAAACGATTTTTTTCATACTTTGTTTCGTACCCATAGAGTACTAAACGGTGTGATTTTTGATTCCTTGTACAAGGCCATTCTGGCCTCCGTTTTGCTTGCCGTTTGCGCCGGCGTGCCATATTTATCGTTCTGGTCGATAACACATCAGTACTTCAATGAGAATTACAAACGTTTTTTTTCGTACTTTGTTTTGTACCCATAGAGTATTTAACGGTGTGATTTTTGATTCCTTGTACAAGGCCATTCTGGCCTCCGTTTTGCTTGCCGTTTGCGCCGGCGTACCTTATTTATCGTTCTGGTCGATACCACATCAGTACTTCAAAGAGAATTACAAAAGTTTTTTTTCGTACTTTTTTTCGTACCCATAAAGTACTTAACTGTGTGGTTTTTGATTCCTTGTACAAGGCCATTCTGGCCTCCGTTTTGCTTGCCGTTTGTGCCGGCGTGCCTTATTTATCGTTCGGTCGATATCACATCGTACTTCAAAGAGAATTACAAACGTTTTTTTTCGTACTTTTTTTTCGTACCCCATAGAGTACTTAATTTTTTTTCGTACGTGTGATTTTTGATTCCTTGTACAAGGCCATTTGACCTCCGTTTTGCTTGCCGTTTGCGCCGACGTACCTTATTTATCGTTGGTCGATTTTGAATTACAAACTTGTACAAGAGCCTTTTGATTACAAGGCCATTTGATTCCTTGTACAAGGCCATTCTGACCTCCGTTTTGCTTGCCGTTTGCGCCGGCGTACCTTATTTATCGTTCTGGTCGATACCACATTAGTACTTCAAAGAGAATTACAAACGTTTTTTTTCGTACTTTTTTTCGTACCCATAGAGTACTTAACTGTGTGATTTTTGATTCCTTGTACAAGGCCATTCTGGCCTCCGTTTTGCTTGCCGTTTGCGCCGGCGTGCCTTATTTATCGTTCTGGTCGATATCACATCAGTACTTCAAAGAGAATTACAAACGTTTTTTTTCGTACTTTTTTTCGTACCCATAGAGTACTTAACTGTGTGATTTTTGATTTCTTGTACAAGGCCATTCGGCCTCCGTTTTGCTCGCCGTTTGCGCCGGCGTGCCTTATTTATCGTTCGGTCGATATCACATCGGTACTTCAAAGAGAATTACAAACGTTTTTTTTTCGTACTTTTTTCGTACCCATAGAGTACTTAAGCTGTGTGATTTTTGATTCCTTGTACAAGGCCATTCGGCCTCCGTTTTGCTTGCCGTTTGCGCCGGCGTGCCTTATTTATCGTTCGGTCGATATCACATCGGTACTTCAAAGAGAATTACAAACGTTTTTTTTCGTACTTTTTTTTTCGTACCCATAGAGTACTTAAGCGTGTGATTTTTGATTCTTGTACAAGGCCATTTCGGCCTCCGTTTTGCTTGCCGTTTGCACCGGCGTGCCTTATTTATCGTTCGGTCGATATCACATCGTACTTCAAAGAGAATTACAAACGTTTTTTTTCGTACTTTTTTTCGTACCCATAGAGTACTTAAGCGTGTGATTTTTGATTCCTTGTACAAGGCCATTCGGCCTCCGTTTTGCTTGCCGTTTGCGCCGGCGTGCCTTATTTATCGTTCGGTCGATATCACATCGTACTTCAAAGAGAATTACAAACGTTTTTTTTCGTACTTTTTTTCGTACCCATAGAGTACTTAAGCGTGTGATTTTTGATTTCTTGTACAAGGCCATTCGGCCTCCGTTTTGCTTTCCGTTTGCGCCGGCGTGCCTTATTTATCGTTCGGTCGATATCACATCGGTACTTCAAAGAGAATTACAAACGTTTTTTTTCGTACTTTTTTTCGTACCCATAGAGTACTTAGCGTGTGATTTTTGATTCCTTGTACAAGGCCATTCGGCCTCCGTTTTGCTTGCCGTTTGCGCCGGCGTGCCTTATTTATCGTTCTGGTCGATAACACATCAGTACTTCAAAGAGAATTACAAACGTTTTTTTTCGTAGTTTTTTTCGTACCCATAGAGTATTTAACGGTGTGATTTTTGATTCCTTGTACAAGGCCATTCTGACCTCCGTTTTGCTTGCCGTTTGCGCCGGCGTACCTTATTTATCGTTCTGGTCGATACCACATCAGTACTTCAAAGAGAATTACAAACGTTTTTTCGTACTTTTTTTCGTACCCATAAAGTACTTAATTGTGTGATTTTTGATTCCTTGTACAAGGCCTTTCTGGCCTCCGTTTTGCTTGCCGTTTGCGCCGGCGTGCCTTATTTATCGTTCTGGTCGATATCACATCAGTACTTCAAAGAGAATTACAAACGTTTTTTAACGTACTCTTTTTCGTACCAATAGAGTACTTAACGGTGTGATTTTTGATTCCTTGTACAAGGCCATTCTGGCCTCCGTTTTGCTTGCCGTTTGCGCCGGCGTGCCTTATTTATCGTTCTGGTCGATAACACATCAGTACTTCAATGAGAATTACAAAGTATTTTTTTCGTACTTTGTTTCGTACCCAAAGAGTACTTAATTGTGTGATTTTGATTCCTTGTACAAGGTCATTCTGACCTCCGTTTTGCTTGCCGTTTGCGCCGGCGTGCCTTATTTATCGTTCTGGTTGATACCACATCAGTACTTCAAAGAGAATTACAAACGATTATTTTCGTACTTTGTTTCGTACCCATAGAGTACTTAACTGTGTGATTTTTGATTCCTTGTACAAGGCCATTCTGACCTCCGTTTTCTTTGCCGTTTGCGCCGGCGTGCCTTATTTATCGTTCTGGTCGATACCACATCAGTACTTCAAAGACAATTACAAACGTTTTTTTTCGTACTTTTTTTCGTACACATAGAGTACTTAGCTGTGTGATTTTTGATTCCTTGTACAAGGCCATTATGCCCTCCGTTTTGCTTGCCGTTTGCGCCGGCGTGCCTTATTTATCGTTCTGGTCGATAACACATCAGTACTTCAATGAGAATTACAAACGTTTTTTTTCGTACTTTGTTTTGTACCCATAGAGTACTTAACGGTGTGATTTTTGATTCCTTGTACAAGGCCATTCTGACCTCCGTTTTGCTTGCGTTTGCGCCGGCGTACCTTATTTATCGTTCTGGTCGATACCACATCAGTACTTCAAAGAGAATTACAAACGTTTTTTTTCGTACTTTTTTTCGTACCCATAGAGTACTTAAGCGTGTGATTTTTGATTCCTTGTACAAGGCCATTCTGGCCTCCGTTTTGCTTGCCGTTTGCGCCGGCGTGCCTTATTTATCGTTCTGGTCGATATCACATCATTACTTCAAAGAGAATTACAAACATTTTTTAACGTACTCTTTTTCGTACCAATAGAGTACTTAACGGTGTGATTTTTGATTCCTTGTACAAGGCCATTCGGCCTCCGTTTTGCTTGCCGTTTGCGCCGGCGTGCCTTATTTATCGTTCGGTCGATAACACATCGTACTTCAATGAGAATTACAAACTATTTTTTTCGTAATTTGTTTCGTACCCAAAGAAGTACTTAGCGTGTGATTTTGATTCCTTGTACAAGGCCTTTCGACCTCCGTTTTGCTTGCCGTTTGCGCCGGCGTGCCTTATTTATCGTTCGGTCGATACCACATCGGTACTTCAAAGAGAATTACAAACGTTTTTTTTTCGTACTTTTTTTCGTACCCATAGAGTACTTAAGCGTGTGTGATTTTTGATTCCTTGTACAAGGCCATTCGGCCTCCGTTTTGCTTGCCGTTTGCGCCGGCGTGCCTTATTTATCGTTCTGGTCGATATCACATCAGTACTTCAAAGAGAATTACAAACGTTTTTTTTTCGTACTTTTTTTCGTACCCATATAGTACTTAACTGTGTGATTTTTGATTCCTTGTACAAGGCCATTCTGGCCTCCGTTTTGCTTTCCGTTTGCGCCGGCGTGCCTTATTTATCGTTCTGGTCGATATCACATCAGTACTTCAAAGAGAATTACAAACGTTTTTTTTTCGTACTTTTTTTCGTACCCATAGAGTACTTAAGCGTGTGATTTTTGATTTCTTGTACAAGGCCATTCGGCCTCCGTTTTGCTTGCCGTTTGCGCCGGCGTGCCTTATTTATCGTTCGGTCGATATCACATCGGTACTTCAAAGAGAATTACAAACGTTTTTTTTTTCCGTACTTTTTTTTGTACCCATAGAGTACTTAACTATGTGATTTTTGATTCCTTGTACAAGGCCATTCGGCCTCCGTTTTGCTTGCCGTTTGAGCCGGCGTGCCTTATTTATCGTTCGGTCGATATCACATCGGTACTTCAAAGAGAATTACAAACGTTTTTTTTTTTTCGTACTTTTTTTCGTACCCATAGAGTACTTAGCGTGTGATTTTTGATTCCTTGTACAAGGCCATTCTGGCCTCCGTTTTGCTTGCCGTTTGCGCCGGCGTGCCTTATTTATCGTTCTGGTCGATATCACATCAATACTTCAAAGAGAATTACAAACGTTTTTTTTTCGTACTTTTTTCGTACCCATAGAGTACTTAACTGTGTGATTTTTGATTCCTTGTACAAGGCCATTTCGGCCTCCGTTTTGCTTGCCGTTTGCGCCGGCGTGCCTTATTTATCGTTCGGTCGATATCACATCGGTACTTCAAGAGAATTACAAACGTTTTTTTTCGTACTTTTTTTCGTACCCATAGAGTACTTAAGCGTGTGATTTTGATTCCTTGTACAAGGCCATTCGGCCTCCGTTTTGCTTGCCGTTTGCGCCGGCGTGCCTTATTTATCGTTCGGTCGATATCACATCGGTACTTCAAAGAGAATTACAAACGTTTTTTTTCGTACTTTTTTTCGTACCCATAGAGTACTTAAGCGTGTGATTTTTGATTCCTTGTACAAGGCCATTCGGCCTCCGTTTTGCTTGCCGTTTGCGCCGGCGTGCCTTATTTATTTATCGTTCGGTCGATATCACATCGGTACTTCAAAGAGAATTACAAACGTACTTTTTTTTCGTACCCATAGAGTACTTAGCGTGTGATTTTTGATTTCTTGTACAAGGCCATTCGGCCTCCGTTTTGCTTGCCGTTTGCGCCGGCGTGCCTTATTTATCGTTCGGTCGATATCACATCGGTACTTCAAAGAGAATTACAAACGTTTTTTTTTCGTTTTTTTTCGTACCCATAGAGTACTTAAGCGTGTGATTTTTGATTCCTTGTACAAGGCCATTATGGCCTCCGTTTTGCTTGCCGTTTGCGCCGGCGTGCCTTATTTATCGTTCGGTCGATATCACATCGGTACTTCAAAGAGAATTACAAACGTTTTTTTTCGTACTTTTTTTCGTACCCATAGAGTACTTAACTCGTGTGATTTTTGATTTCTTGTACAAGGCCATTCGGCCTCCGTTTTGCTTGCCGTTTGCGCCGGCGTGCCTTATTTATCGTTATGGTCGATATCACATCGTACTTCAAAGAGAATTACAAACATTTTTTTTCGTACTTTTTTTCGTACCCATAGAGTACTTAAGCGTGTGATTTTTGATTCCTTGTACAAGGCCATTCGGCCTCCGTTTTGCTTGCCGTTTGCGCCGGCGTGCCTTATTTATCGTTCTGGTCGATATCACATCAGTACTTCAAAGAGAATTACAAACGTTTTTTTCGTACTTTTTTTCGTACCCATAGAGTACTTAACCGTGTGATTTTTGATTCCTTGTACAAGGCCATTCTTGCCTCCGTTTTGCTTGCCGTTTGCGCCGGCGTGCCTTATTTATCGTTCTGGTCGATATCACATCAGTTCTTCAAAGAGAATTACAAACGTTTTTTCCGTACTTTTTTTTTCGTACCCATAGAGTACTTAGCGTGTGATTTTTGATTTCTTGTACAAGGCCATTCGGCCTCCGTTTTGCTTGCCGTTTGCGCCGGCGTGCCTTATTTATCGTTCGGTCGATATCACATCGGTACTTCAAAGAGAATTACAAACGTTTTTTTTCGTACTTTTTTTCGTACCCATAGAGTACTTAAGCGTGTGATTTTTGATTCCTTGTACAAGGCCATTCGCCTCCGTTTTGCTTGCCGTTTGTGCCGGCGTGCCTTATTTATCGTTCGGTCGATATCACATCGGTACTTCAAAGAGAATTACAAACGTTTTTTTTCGTACTTTTTTTCGTACCCGTACAGTACTTAACCGTGTGATTTTTGATTCCTTGTACAAGGCCATTCGGCCTCCGTTTTGCTTGCCGTTTGCGCCGGCGTGCCTTATTTATCGTTCGGTCGATATCACATCGTACTTCAAAGAGAATTACAAACGTATTTTTTTTTCGTACTTTTTTTCGTACCCATAGAGTACTTAACGTGTGATTTTTGATTCCTTGTACAAGGCCATTCGGCCTCCGTTTTGCTTGCCGTTTGCGCCGGCGTGCCTTATTTATCGTTCGGTCGATATCACATCGGTACTTCAAAGAGAATTACAAACGTTTTTTTTCGTACTTTTTTTCGTACCCATAGAGTACTTAAGCGTGTGATTTTTGATTCCTTGTACAAGGCCATTCGGCCTCCGTTTTGCTTGCCGTTTGCGCCGGCGTGCCTTATTTATCGTTCGGTCGATATCACATCGGTACTTCAAAGAGAATTACAAACGTTTTTTTTCGTACTTTTTTCGTACCCATAGAGTACTTAACGTGTGATTTTTGATTCCTTGTACAAGGCCATTCCGGCCTCCGTTTTGCTTGCCGTTTGCGCCGGCGTGCCTTATTTATCGTTCGGTCGATATCACATCGGTACTTCAAAGAGAATTACAAACATTTTTTTTCGTACTTTTTTTCGTACCCATAGAGTACTTAAGCGTGTGATTTTTGATTCCTTGTACAAGGCCATTCGGCCTCCGTTTTGCTTGCCGTTTGCGCCGGCGTGCCTTATTTATCGTTTCGGTCGATATCACATCGGTACTTCAAAGAGAATTACACGTTTTTTTTTTTTTTTCGTACTTTTTTTCGTACCCATAGAGTACTTAAGCGTGTGATTTTTGATTCCTTGTACAAGGCCATTCTGGCCTCCGTTTTGCTTGCCAATTGCGCCGGCGTGCCTTATTTATCGTTCTGGTCGATATCACATCAGTACTTCAAAGAGAATTACAAACGTTTTTTTTTCGTACTTTTTTTTTCGTACCCGTAGAGTACTTAACTGTGTGATTTTTCATTCCTTGTACAAGGCCATTCTGGCCTCCGTTTTGCTTGCCGTTTGCGCCGGCGTGCCTTATTTATCGTTCGGTCGATATCACATCGTACTTCAAAGAGAATTACAAACGTTTTTTTTCGTACTTTTTTTCGTACCCATAGAGTACTTAACCGTGTGATTTTTGATTCCTTGTACAAGGCCATTCGGCCTCCGTTTTGCTTGCCGTTTGCGCCGGCGTGCCTTATTTATCGTTCGGTCGATATCACATCGGTACTTCAAAGAGAATTACAAACGTTTTTTTTCGTTTTTTTTCGTACCCATAGAGTACTTAGCGTGTGATTTTTGATTCCTTGTACAAGGCCATTCGGCCTCCGTTTTGCTTGCCGTTTGCGCCGGCGTGCCTTATTTATCGTTCGGTCGATATCACATCGGTACTTCAAAGAATTAATTACAAACGTTTTTTTTCGTACTTATTTTCGTACCCATAGAGTACTTAAGCGTGTGATTTTTGATTCCTTGTACAAGGCCATTCGGCCTCCGTTTTGCTTGCCGTTTGCGCCGGCGTGCCTTATTTATCGTTCTGGTCGATATCACATCAGTACTTCAAAGAGAATTACAAACATTTTTTTTCGTACTTTTTTTCGTACCCATAGAGTATTTAATTGTGTGATTTTTGATTCCTTGTACAAGGCCATTCTGGCCTCCGTTTTGCTTGCCGTTTGCGCCGGCGTGCCTTATTTATCGTTCTGGTCGATATCACATCAGTTCTTCAAAGAGAATTACAAACGTTTTTTTCCGTATTTTTTTCGTACCCATAGAGTACTTAACTGTGTGATTTTTGATTTCTTGTACAAGGCCATTCTGGCCTCCATTTTGCTTGCCGTTTGCTTCGGCGTGCCTTATTTATCGTTCGGTCGATATCACATCGTACTTCAAAGAGAATTACAAACGTTTTTTTTTCGTACTTTTTTTCGTACCCATAGAGTACTTAAGCGTGTGATTTTTGATTTCTTGTACAAGGCCATTCGGCCTCCGTTTTGCTTGCCGTTTGCGCCGGCGTGCCTTATTTTTCGTTTCGGTCGATATCACATCGGTACTTCAAAGAGAATTACAAACGTTTTTTTCGTACTTTTTTTCGTACCCATAGAGTACTTAAGCGTGTGATTTTTTATTCCTTGTACAAGGCCATTCGCCTCCGTTTTGCTTGCCGTTTGCGCCGGCGTGCCTTATTTATCGTTCGGGTGATATCACATCGGTACTTCAAAGAGAATTACAAACGTTTTTTTTCGTACTTTTTTTCGTACCCGTAGAGTACTTAAGCGTGTGATTTTTGATTCCTTGTACAAGGCCATTCGGCCTCCGTTTTGCTTGCCGTTTGCGCCGGCGTGCCTTATTTATCGTTCGGTCGATATCACATCGGTACTTCAAAAAGAATTACAAACGTTTTTTTTCGTACTTTTTTTTTGTACCCGTAGAGTACTTTAACTGTGTGATTTTTGATTCCTTGTACAAGGCCATTCGGCCTCCGTTTTGCTTGCCGTTTGCGCCGGCGTGCCTTATTTATCGTTCGGTCGATATCACATCGGTACTTCAAAGAGAATTACAAACGTTTTTTTCGTACTTTTTTTCGTACCCATAGAGTACTTAAGCGTGTGATTTTTGATTCTTGTACAAGGCCATTTCGGCCTCCGTTTTGCTTGCCGTTTGCGCCGGCGTGCCTTATTTATCGTTCGGTCGATATCACATCGGTACTTCAAAGAGAATTACAAACGTTTTTTTTCGTACTTTTTTTCGTACCCATAGAGTACTTAACCGTGTGATTTTTGATTCCTTGTACAAGGCCATTACGCCTCCGTTTTGCTTGCCGTTTGCGCCGGCGTGCCTTATTTATCGTTCGGTCGATATCACATCGGTACTTCAAAGAGAATTACAAACGTTTTTTTTGTACTTTTTTTCGTACCCATAAGAGTACTTAAGCGTGTGATTTTTGATTCCTTGTACAAGGCCATTCGGCCTCCGTTTTGCTTGCCGTTTGCGCCGGCGTGCCTTATTTATCGTTCGGTCGATATCACATCGTACTTCAAAGAGAATTACAAACGTTTTTAACGTACTTTTTTCGTACCCATAGAGTACTTAACGTGTGATTTTTGATTCCTTGTACAAGGCCATTTCGGCCTCCGTTTTGCTTGCCGTTTGCGCCGGCGTGCCTTATTTATCGTTCGGTCGATATCACATCGTACTTCAAAGAGAATTACAAACGTTTTTTTTCGTACTTTTTTTCGTACCCATAGAGTACTTAAGCGTGTGATTTTTGATTCCTTGTACAAGGCCATTATCGGCCTCCGTTTTGCTTGCCGTTTGCGCCGGCGTGCCTTATTTATCGTTCGGTCGATATCACATCGGTACTTCAAAGAGAATTACAAACGTTTTTTTTCGTACTTTTTTTCGTACCCATAGAGTACTTAAGCGTGTGATTTTTGATTTCTTGTACAAGGCCATTCGGCCTCCGTTTTGCTTGCCGTTGCGCCGGCGTGCCTTATTTATCGTTCGGTCGATATCACATCGTACTTCAAAGAGAATTACAAACATTTTTTTTCGTACTTTTTTTCGTACCCATAGAGTACTTAAGCGTGTGATTTTTGATTCCTTGTACAAGGCCATTCGGCCTCCGTTTTGCTTGCCGTTTGCGCCGGCGTGCCTTATTTATCGTTCGGTCGATATCACATCGGTACTTCAAAGAGAATTACAAACGTTTTTTTTCGTACTTTTTTTCGTACCCATAGAGTACTTAAGCGTGTGATTTTTGATTCCTTGTACAAGGCCATTCGGCCTCCGTTTTGCTTGCCGTTTGCGCCGGCGTGCCTTATTTATCGTTCGGTCGATATCACATCGTTCTTCAAAGAGAATTACAAACGTTTTTTTTTCGTACTTTTTTTCGTACCCATAGAGTACTTAAGCGTGTGATTTTTGATTTCTTGTACAAGGCCATTCGGCCTCCGTTTTGCTTGCCGTTTGCGCCGGCGTGCCTTATTTATCGTTCGGTCGATATCACATCGTACTTCAAAGAGAATTACAAACGTTTTTTTTCGTACTTTTTTTCGTACCCATAGAGTACTTAAGCGTGTGATTTTTGATTCCTTGTACAAGGCCATTACGCCTCCGTTTTGCTTGCCGTTTGTGCCGGCGTGCCTTATTTATCGTTCGGTCGATATCACATCGGTACTTCAAAGAGAATTACAAACGTTTTTTTTTCGTACTTTTTTCGTACCCATACAGTACTTAAGCGTGTGATTTTTGATTCCTTGTACAAGGCCATTCTGGCCTCCGTTTTGCTTGCCGTTTGCGCCGGCGTGCCTTATTTATCGTTCTGGTCGATATAACATCAGTACTTCAAAGAGAATTACAAAGTTTTTTTTCGTACTTTTTTTCGTACCCATAGAGTACTTAACTGTGTGATTTTTGATTCCTTGTACAAGGCCATTCTGGCCTCCGTTTTGCTTGCCGTTTGCGCCGGCGTGCCTTATTTATCGTTCTGGTCGATATCACATCGGTACTTCAAAGAGAATTACAAACGTTTTTTTTCGTACTTTTTTTCGTACCCATAGAGTACTTAAGCGTGTGATTTTTGATTCCTTGTACAAGCCATTCGGCCTCCGTTTTGCTTGCCGTTTGCGCCGGCGTGCCTTATTTATCGTTCTGGTCGATATCACATCAGTACTTCAAAGAGAATTACAAACGTTTTTTTTTCGTACTTTTTTTCGTACCCATAGAGTACTTAACTGTGTGATTTTGATTCCTTGTACAAGGCCATTCTGGCCTCCGTTTTGCTTGCCGTTTGCGCCGGCGTGCCTTATTTATCGTTCTGGTCGATATCACATCGTACTTCAAAAAGAATTACAAACGTTTTTTTTCGTACTTTTTTTTTCGTACCCATAGAGTACTTAAGCGTGTGATTTTTGATTCCTTGTACAAGGCCATTCGGCCTCCGTTTTGCTTGCCGTTTGCGCCGGCGTGCCTTATTTATCGTTCGGTCGATATCACATCGTACTTCAAAGAGAATTACAAACGTTTTTTTTCGTACTTTTTTTCGTACCCATAGAGTACTTAAGCGTGTGATTTTTGATTCCTTGTACAAGGCCATTACGCCTCCGTTTTGCTTGCCGTTTGCGCCGGCGTGCCTTATTTATCGTTCGGGTGATATCACATCGGTACTTCAAAGAGAATTACAAACGTTTTTTTTTCGTACTTTTTTTTTCGTACCCGTAGAGTACTTAAGCGTGTGATTTTTGATTCCTTGTACAAGGCCATTCGGCCTCCGTTTTGCTTGCCGTTTGCGCCGGCGTGCCTTATTTATCGTTCGGTCGATATCACATCGGTACTTCAAAGAGAATTACAAACGTTTTTTTTCGTACTTTTTTTCGTACCCATAGAGTACTTAAGCGTGTGATTTTTGATTCCTTGTACAAGGCCATTCGGCCTCCGTTTTGCTTGCCGTTTGCGCCGGCGTGCCTTATTTATCGTTCGGTCGATATCACATCGGTACTTCAAAGAGAATTACAAACGTTTTTTTTCGTACTTTTTTTCGTACGTACATAGAGTACTTAAGCGTGTGATTTTTGATTCCTTGTACAAGGCCATTCGGCCTCCGTTTTGCTTGCCGTTTGCGCCGGCGTGCCTTATTTATCGTTCGGTCGATATCACATCGGTACTTCAAAGAGAATTACAAACGTTTTTTTTCGTACTTATTTTCGTACCCATAGAGTACTTAGCGTGTGATTTTTGATTCCTTGTACAAGGCCATTCGGCCTCCGTTTTGCTTGCCGTTTGCGCCGGCGTGCCTTATTTATCGTTCTGGTCGATATCACATCAGTACTTCAAAGAGAATTACAAACATTTTTTTTCGTACTTTTTTTCGTACCCATAGAGTATTTAATTGTGTGATTTTTGATTCCTTGTACAAGGCCATTCTGGCCTCCGTTTTGCTTGCCGTTTGCGCCGGCGTGCCTTATTTATCGTTCGGTCGATATCACATCAGTTCTTCAAAGAGAATTACAAACGTTTTTTTCCGTACTTTTTTTCGTACCCATAGAGTACTTAATTGTGTGATTTTTGATTTCTTGTACAAGGCCATTCTGGCCTCCGTTTTGCTTGCCGTTTGCTTCGGCGTGCCTTATTTATCGTTCGGTCGATATCACATCAGTACTTCAAAGAGAATTACAAAAGTTTTTTTCGTACTTTTTTTCGTACCCATAGAGTACTTAACTGTGTGATTTTTGATTTCTTGTACAAGGCCAAACTGCCACCGTTTTGCTTGCCGTTTGCGCCGGCGTGCCTTATTTTTCGTTCGGTCGATATCACATCGGTACTTCAAAGAGAATTACAAACGTTTTTTTCGTACTTTTTTTCGTACCCATAGAGTACTTAACCGTGTGATTTTTTATTCCTTGTACAAGGCCATTACGCCCTCCGTTTTGCTTGCCGTTTGCGCCGGCGTGCCTTATTTATCGTTCTGGGTGATATCACATCAGTACTTCAAAGAGAATTACAAACGTTTTTTTTTCGTACTTTTTTTCGTACCCGTAGAGTACTTAACCGTGTGATTTTTGATTCCTTGTACAAGGCCATTCGGCCTCCGTTTTGCTTGCCGTTTGCGCCGGCGTGCCTTATTTATCGTTCGGTCGATATCACATCGTACTTCAAAAAGAATTACAAACGTTTTTTTTCGTACTTTTTTTTTGTACCCGTAGAGTACTTAACGTGTGATTTTTGATTCCTTGTACAAGGCCATTCGGCCTCCGTTTTGCTTGCCGTTTGCGCCGGCGTGCCTTATTTATCATTTCGGTCGATATCACATCGTACTTCAAAGAGAATTACAAACGTTTTTTTACGTACTTTTTTTCGTACCCATAGAGTACTTAAGCGTGTGATTTTTGATTTCTTGTACAAGGCCATTCTGGCCTCCGTTTTGCTTGCCGTTTGCGCCGGCGTGCCTTATTTATCGTTCTGGTCGATATCACATCAGTACTTCGAAGAGAATTACAAACGTTTTTTTTCGTACTTTTTTTCGTACCCATAGAGTACTTAACGGTGTGATTTTTGATTCCTTGTACAAGGCCATTCTGGCCTCCGTTTTGCTTGCCGTTTGCGCCGGCGTGCCTTATTTATCGTTCGGTCGATACCACATCAGTACTTCAAAGAGAATTACAAACGTTTTTTTTTTGTACTTTTTTTCGTACCCATAAAGTACTTAACTGTGTGATTTTTGATTCCTTGTACAAGGCCTTTCTGGCCTCCGTTTTGCTTGCCGTTTGCGCCGGCGTGCCTTATTTATCGTTCTGGTCAATATCACATCAGTACTTCAAAGAGAATTACAAACGTTTTTTAACGTACTCTTTTTCGTACCAATAGAGTACTTAACGGTGTGATTTTTGATTCCTTGTACAAGGCCATTCTGGCCTCCGTTTTGCTTGCCGTTTGCGCCGGCGTGCCTTATTTATCGTTCTGGTCGATAACACATCAGTACTTCAATGAGAATTACAAAGTATTTTTTTCGTACTTTGTTTCGTACCCAAAGAGTACTTAAGTGTGTGATTTTGATTCCTTGTACAAGGTCATTCTGACCTCCGTTTTGCTTGCCGTTTGCGCCGGCGTGCCTTATTTATCGTTCTGGTCGATACCACATCAGTACTTCAAAGAGAATTACAAACGATTATTTTCGTACTTTGTTTCGTACCCATAGAGTACTTAACTGTGTGATTTTTGATTCCTTGTACAAGGCCATTCTGACCTCCGTTTTGTTTGCCGTTTGCGCCGGCGTGCCTTATTTATCGTTCTGGTCGATACCACATCAGTACTTCAAAGACAATTACAAACGTTTTTTTTCATACTTTTTTTCGTACACATAGAGTACTTAGCTGTGTGATTTTTGATTCCTTGTACAAGGCCATTCTGCCTCCGTTTTGCTTGCCGTTTGCGCCGGCGTGCCTTATTTATCGTTCTGGTCGATAACACATCAGTACTTCATTGAGAATTATAAACGTTTTTTTTCGTACTTTGTTTTGTACCCATAGAGTACTTACGGTGTGATTTTTGATTCCTTGTACAAGGCCATTCTGACCTCCGTTTTGCTTGCGTTTGCGCCGGCGTGCCTTATTTATCGTTCTGGTCGATATCACATCAGTACTTCAAAGAGAATTACAAACGTTTTTTTTCGTATTTTTTCGTACCCAAGAGTACTTAAGCGTGTGATTTTTGATTCTTTGTACAAGGCCTTTCGCCTCCGTTTTGCTTGCCGTTTGCGCCGGCGTGCCTTATTTATCGTTCGGTCGATATCACATCGGTACTTTCAAAGAGAATTACAAACGTTTTTTTTTCGTACTTTTTTTCGTACCCATAGAGTACTTAAGCGTGTGATTTTTGATTCTTGTACAAGGCCATTCGGCCTCCGTTTTGCTTGCCGTTTGCGCCGGCGTGCCTTATTTATCGTTCGGTCGATATCACATCGTACTTCAAAGAGAATTACAAACGTTTTTTTTTCGTACTTTTTTTCGTACCCATAGAGTACTTAAGCGTGTGATTTTTGATTCCTTGTACAAGGCCATTTGGCCTCCGTTTTGCTTGCCGTTTGCGCCGGCGTGCCTTATTTATCGTTCTGGTCGATATCACATTAGTACTTCAAAGAGAATTACAAACGTTTTTTTTCGTACTTTTTTTCGTACCCATAGAGTACTTAAGTGTGTGATTTTTGATTTCTTGTACAAGGCCATTCTGGCCTCCGTTTTGCTTGCCGTTTGCGCCGGCGTGCCTTATTTATCGTTCGGTCGATATCACATCGTACTTCAAAGAGAATTACAAACGTTTTTTTTCGTACTTTTTTTCGTACCCATAGAGTACTTAAGCGTGTGATTTTTGATTCCTTGTACAAGGCCATTCGCCTCCGTTTTGCTTGCCGTTTGCGCCGGCGTGCCTTATTTATCGTTCGGTCGATATCACATCGTACTTCAAAGAGAATTACAAACGTTTTTTTTTCGTACTTTTTTTCGTACCCATAGAGTACTTAAGCGTGTGATTTTTGATTTCTTGTACAAGGCCATTCGGCCTCCGTCCTTTGCTTGCCGTTTGCGCCGGCGTGCCTTATTTATCGTTCGGTCGATATCACATCGTACTTCAAAGAGAATTACAAACGTTTTTTTTTCGTACTTTTTTTCGTACCCATAGAGTACTTAACGTGTGATTTTTGATTCCTTGTACAAGGCCATTCGGCCTCCGTTTTGCTTGCCGTTTGCGCCGGCGTGCCTTATTTATCGTTCGGTCGATATCACATCGTACTTCAAAGAGAATTACAAACTATTTTTTTCGTACTTTTTTTCGTACCCATAGAGTACTTAAGCGTGTGATTTTTGATTCCTTGTACAAGGCCATTCTCGGCCTCCGTTTTGCTTGCCGTTTGCGCCGGCGTGCCTTATTTATCGTTCGGTCGATATCACATCGTACTTCAAAGAGAATTACAAACGTTTTTTTTTCGTAGTTTTTTTCGTACCCATAGAGTACTTAACAGTGTGATTTTTGATTCCTTGTACAAGGCCATTCGCCTCCGTTTTGCTTGCCGTTTGCGCCGGCGTGCCTTATTTATCGTTCGGTCGATATCACATCGTACTTCAAAGAGAATTACAAACGTTTTTTTCGTACTTTTTTCGTACCCATAGAGTACTTAACGGTGTGATTTTTGATTCCTTGTACAAGGCCATTCGCCTCCGTTTTGCTTGCCGTTTGCGCCGGCGTGCCTTATTTATCGTTCGGTCGATATCACATCGTACTTCAAAGAGAATTACAAACGTTTTTTTCGTACTTTTTTTCGTACCCATAGAGTACTTAAACGTGTGATTTTTGATTCCTTGTACAAGGCCATTCGGCCTCCGTTTTGCTTGCCGTTTGCGCCGGCGTGCCTTATTTATCGTTCGGTCGATATCACATCGGTACTTCAAAGAGAATTACAAACGTTTTTTTTTCGTACTTTTTTTCGTACCCATAGAGTACTTAAGCGTGTGATTTTTGATTCTTGTACAAGGCCATTCGGCCTCCGTTTTGCTTGCCGTTTGCGCCGGCGTGCCTTATTTATCGTTCGGTCGATATCACATCGTACTTCAAAGAGAATTACAAACGTTTTTTTTTTCGTACTTTTTTTCGTACCCATAGAGTACTTAAGCGTGTGATTTTTGATTTCTTGTACAAGGCCATTCGGCCTCCGTTTTGCTTGCCGTTTGCGCCGGCGTGCCTTATTTATCGTTCGGTCGATATCACATCGGTACTTCAAAGAGAATTACAAACGTTTTTTTTCGTACTTTTTTTCGTACCCATAGAGTACTTAACGTGTGATTTTTGATTCCTTGTACAAGGCCATTTCGGCCTCCGTTTTGCTTGCCGTTTGCGCCGGCGTGCCTTATTTATCGTTCGGTCGATATCACATCGTACTTCAAAGAGAATTACAAACGTTTTTTTTTCGTACTTTTTTTCGTACCCATAGAGTACTTAAACGTGTGATTTTTGATTCTTGTACAAGGCCATTTCGCCTCCGTTTTGCTTGCCGTTTGCGCCGGCGTGCCTTATTTATCGTTCGGTCGATATCACATCGTACTTCAAAGAGAATTACAAACGTTTTTTTTTTCGTACTTTTTTTCGTACCCATAGAGTACTTAAGCGTGTGATTTTTGATTCCTTGTACAAGGCCATTTCGCCTCCGTTTTGCTTGCCGTTTGCGCCGGCGTGCCTTATTTATCGTTCGGTCGATATCACATCGTACTTCAAAGAGAATTACAAACGTTTTTTTTCGTACTTTTTTTTCGTACCCATAGAGTACTTAAGCGTGTGATTTTTGATTCCTTGTACAAGGCCATTCGGCCTCCGTTTTGCTTGCCGTTTGCGCCGGCGTGCCTTATTTATCGTTCGGTCGATATCACATCGGTACTTCAAAGAGAATTACAAACGTTTTTTTTTCGTACTTTTTTTCGTACCCATAGAGTACTTAACCGTGTGATTTTTGATTCCTTGTACAAGGCCATTCGGCCTCCGTTTTGCTTGCCGTTTGCGCCGGCGTGCCTTATTTATCGTTCGGTCGATACACATCGTACTTCAAAGAGAATTACAAACGTTTTTTTTCGTACTTTTTTCGTACCCATAGAGTACTTAACGGTGTGATTTTTGATTCCTTGTACAAGGCCATTCGCCTCCGTTTTGCTTGCCGTTTGCGCCGGCGTGCCTTATTTATCGTTCGGTCGATAACACATCGTACTTCAAAGAGAATTACAAACTATTTTTTTCGTACTTTTTTTTCGTACCCAAAGAGTACTTAGCGTGTGATTTTGATTCCTTGTACAAGGCCATTTCGACCTCCGTTTTGCTTGCCGTTTGCGCCGGCGTGCCTTATTTATCGTTCGGTCGATACCACATCGTACTTCAAAGAGAATTACAAACATTTTTTTCGTACTTTTTTTCGTACCCATAGAGTACTTAATGTGTGATTTTTGATTCCTTGTACAAGGCCATTCGGCCTCCGTTTTGCTTGCCGTTTGCGCCGGCGTGCCTTATTTATCGTTCGGTCGATATCACATCGTACTTCAAAGAGAATTACAAACGTTTTTTTTTCGTACTTTTTTTTCGTACCCATAGAGTACTTAACCGTGTGATTTTTGATTCCTTGTACAAGGCCATTTCGGCCTCCGTTTTGCTTGCCGTTTGCGCCGGCGTGCCTTATTTATCGTTCGGTCGATATCACATCGTACTTCAAAGAGAATTACAAACGTTTTTTTTCGTACTTTTTTTCGTACCCATAGAGTACTTAATCGTGTGATTTTTGATTTCTTGTACAAGGCCATTCGGCCTCCGTTTTGCTTGCCGTTTGCGCCGGCGTGCCTTATTTATCGTTCGGTCGATATCACATCGTACTTCAAAGAGAATTACAAACGTTTTTTTTTCGTACTTTTTTTCGTACCCATAGAGTACTTAAGCGTGTGATTTTTGATTCCTTGTACAAGGCCATTTCGGCCTCCGTTTTGCTTGCCGTTTGCGCCGGCGTGCCTTATTTATCGTTCGGTCGATATCACATCGTACTTCAAAGAGAATTACAAACGTTTTTTTTTCGTACTTTTTTTCGTACCCATAGAGTACTTAACTCGTGTGATTTTTGATTCCTTGTACAAGGCCATTCGGCCTCCGTTTTGCTTGCCGTTTGCGCCGGCGTGCCTTATTTATCGTTCGGTCGATATCACATCGGTACTTCAAAGAGAATTACAAACGTTTTTTTTTCGTACTTTTTTTCGTACCCATAGAGTACTTAACCGTGTGATTTTTGATTCCTTGTACAAGGCCATTCGGCCTCCGTTTTGCTTGCCGTTTGCGCCGGCGTGCCTTATTTATCGTTCGGTCGATATCACATCGTACTTCAAAGAGAATTACAAACGTTTTTTTTCGTACTTTTTTCGTACCCATAGAGTACTTAACGGTGTGATTTTTGATTCCTTGTACAAGGCCATTCGGCCTCCGTTTTGCTTGCCGTTTGCGCCGGCGTGCCTTATTTATCGTTCGGTCGATATCACATCGTACTTCAAAGAGAATTACAAACTTTTTTTTCGTACTTTGTTTCGTACCCAAGAGTACTTAACTCGTGTGTGATTTTGATTCCTTGTACAAGGCCATTCGCCTCCGTTTTGCTTGCCGTTTGCGCCGGCGTGCCTTATTTATCGTTCGGTCGATATCACATCGTACTTCAAAGAGAATTACAAACGTTTTTTTTTTCGTACTTTTTTTCGTACCCATAGAGTACTTAACTCGTGTGATTTTTGATTCTTGTACAAGGCCATTCGGCCTCCGTTTTGCTTGCCGTTTGCGCCGGCGTGCCTTATTTATCGTTCGGTCGATATCACATCGTACTTCAAAGAGAATTACAAACGTTTTTTTTCGTACTTTTTTTCGTACCCATAGAGTACTTAATCGTGTGATTTTTGATTCCTTGTACAAGGCCATTCGGCCTCCGTTTTGCTTGCCGTTTGCGCCGGCGTGCCTTATTTATCGTTCGGTCGATATCACATCGGTACTTCAAAGAGAATTACAAACGTTTTTTTCGTTCGTACTTTTTTTCGTACCCATAGAGTACTTAATCGTGTGATTTTTGATTCCTTGTACAAGGCCATTCGGCCTCCGTTTTGCTTGCCGTTTGCGCCGGCGTGCCTTATTTATCGTTCGGTCGATATCACATCGTACTTCAAAGAGAATTACAAACGTTTTTTTTCGTACTTTTTTTCGTACCCATAGAGTACTTAAACGTGTGATTTTTGATTCTTGTACAAGGCCATTCTCGGCCTCCGTTTTGCTTGCCGTTTGCGCCGGCGTGCCTTATTTATCGTTCGGTCGATATCACATCGGTACTTCAAAGAGAATTACAAACGTTTTTTTTCGTACTTTTTTTCGTACCCATAGAGTACTTAACCGTGTGATTTTTGATTCCTTGTACAAGGCCATTCGGCCTCCGTTTTGCTTGCCGTTTGCGCCGGCGTGCCTTATTTATCGTTCGGTCGATATCACATCGTACTTCAAAGAGAATTACAAACGTTTTTTTTCGTACTTTTTTTCGTACCCATAGAGTACTTAACGTGTGATTTTTGATTCCTTGTACAAGGCCATTTCGCCTCCGTTTTGCTTGCCGTTTGCGCCGGCGTGCCTTATTTATCGTTCGGTCGATATCACATCGTACTTCAAAGAGAATTACAAATTTTTTTTTTCGTACTTTTTTTCGTACCCATAGAGTACTTAACCGTGTGATTTTTGATTCCTTGTACAAGGCCATTCGGCCTCCGTTTTGCTTGCCGTTTGCGCCGGCGTGCCTTATTTATCGTTCGGTCGATATCACATCGTACTTCAAAGAGAATTACAAACGTTTTTTTTCGTACTTTTTTCGTACCCATAGAGTACTTAACGGTGTGATTTTTGATTCCTTGTACAAGGCCATTCGCCTCCGTTTTGCTTGCCGTTTGCGCCGGCGTGCCTTATTTATCGTTCGGTCGATACCACATCGTACTTCAAAGAGAATTACAAACGTTTTTTTTCGTACTTTTTTCGTACCCATAGAGTACTTAACGGTGTGATTTTTGATTCCTTGTACAAGGCCATTCTGACCTCCGTTTTGTTTGCCGTTTGCGCCGGCGTGCCTTGTTTATCGTTCTGGTCGATACCACATCAGTACTTCAAAGACAATTACAAACGTTTTTTTTCGTACTTTTTTTCGTACACATAGAGTACTTAGCTGTGTGATTTTTGATTCCTTGTACAAGGCCATTCTGCCCTCCGTTTTGCTTGCCGTTTGCGCCGGCGTGCCTTATTTATCGTTCGGTCGATAACACATCGTACTTCAAAGAGAATTACAAACGTTTTTTTTCGTACTTTGTTTTGTACCCATAGAGTACTTAACGGTGTGATTTTTGATTCCTTGTACAAGGCCATTCGACCTCCGTTTTGCTTGCCGTTTGCGCCGGCGTGCCTTATTTATCGTTCGGTCGATAACACATCGTACTTCAAAGAGAATTACAAACTATTTTTTTCGTAATTTGTTTCGTACCAAAGAGTACTTAACGTGTGATTTTGATTCCTTGTACAAGGCCATTCTCGGCCTCCGTTTTGCTTGCCGTTTGCGCCGGCGTGCCTTATTTATCGTTCGGTCGATATCACATCGTACTTCAAAGAGAATTACAAACGTTTTTTTTTTCGTACTTTTTTTCGTACCCATAGAGTACTTAATCGTGTGATTTTTGATTCCTTGTACAAGGCCATTCGGCCTCCGTTTTGCTTGCCGTTTGCGCCGGCGTGCCTTATTTATCGTTCGGTCGATATCACATCGTACTTCAAAGAGAATTACAAACGTTTTTTTTTCGTACTTTTTTTCGTACCCATAGAGTACTTAAGCGTGTGATTTTTGATTCCTTGTACAAGGCCATTCGGCCTCCGTTTTGCTTGCCGTTTGCGCCGGCGTGCCTTATTTATCGTTCGGTCGATATCACATCGTACTTCAAAGAGAATTACAAACGTTTTTTTTCGTACTTTTTTTCGTACCCATAGAGTACTTAACCGTGTGATTTTTGATTCCTTGTACAAGGCCATTCGGCCTCCGTTTTGCTTGCCGTTTGCGCCGGCGTGCCTTATTTATCGTTCGGTCGATATCACATCGTACTTCAAAGAGAATTACAAACGTTTTTTTTCGTACTTTTTTTCGTACCCATAGAGTACTTAAGCGTGTGATTTTTGATTCCTTGTACAAGGCCATTCGGCCTCCGTTTTGCTTGCCGTTTGCGCCGGCGTGCCTTATTTATCGTTCGGTCGATATCACATCGTACTTCAAAGAGAATTACAAACGTTTTTTAACGTACTTTTTTTCGTACCAATAGAGTACTTAACGGTGTGATTTTTGATTCCTTGTACAAGGCCATTCGGCCTCCGTTTTGCTTGCCGTTTGCGCCGGCGTGCCTTATTTATCGTTCGGTCGATAACACATCGTACTTCAATGAGAATTACAAAGTATTTTTTTCGTACTTTGTTTCGTACCCAAAGAGTACTTAAGCGTGTGATTTTGATTCCTTGTACAAGGTCATTCTGACCTCCGTTTTGCTTGCCGTTTGCGCCGGCGTGCCTTATTTATCGTTCTGGTCGATACCACATCAGTACTTCAAAGAGAATTACAAACGATTATTTTCGTACTTTGTTTCGTACCCATAGAGTACTTAACTGTGTGATTTTTGATTCCTTGTACAAGGCCATTCTGACCTCCGTTTTGTTTGCCGTTTGCGCCGGCGTGCCTTATTTATCGTTCTGGTCGATACCACATCAGTACTTCAAAGACAATTACAAACGTTTTTTTTCGTACTTTTTTTTCGTACACATAGAGTACTTAGCTGTGTGATTTTTGATTCCTTGTACAAGGCCATTCTGCCCTCCGTTTTGCTTGCCGTTTGCGCCGGCGTGCCTTATTTATCGTTTTGGTCGATAACACATCAGTACTTCAATGAGAATTACAAACGTTTTTTTTCGTACTTTGTTTTGTACCCATAGAGTACTTAACGGTGTGATTTTTGATTCCTTGTACAAGGCCATTCTGACCTCCGTTTTGCTTGCGTTTGCGCCGGCGTGCCTTATTTATCGTTCTGGTCGATAACACATCAGTACTTCAATGAGAATTACAAACTATTTTTTTCGTAATTTGTTTCGTACCCAAAGAGTACTTAAGCGTGTGATTTTGATTCCTTGTACAAGGCCTTTCGACCTCCGTTTTGCTTGCCGTTTGCGCCGGCGTGCCTTATTTATCGTTCGGTCGATACCACATCGTACTTCAAAGAGAATTACAAACGTTTTTTTTCGTACTTTTTTTCGTACCCATAGAGTACTTAAGCGTGTGATTTTTGATTCCTTGTACAAGGCCATTCGGCCTCCGTTTTGCTTGCCGTTTGCGCCGGCGTGCCTTATTTATCGTTCGGTCGATATCACATCGTACTTCAAAGAGAATTACAAACGTTTTTTTTCGTACTTTTTTTCGTACCCATAGAGTACTTAACGTGTGATTTTTGATTCCTTGTACAAGGCCATTCGGCCTCCGTTTTGCTTGCCGTTTGCGCCGGCGTGCCTTATTTATCGTTCGGTCGATATCACATCGTACTTCAAAGAGAATTACAAACGTTTTTTTTTTGTACTTTTTTTTTCGTACCCATAGAGTACTTAGCGTGTGATTTTTGATTTCTTGTACAAGGCCATTCGGCCTCCGTTTTGCTTGCCGTTTGCGCCGGCGTGCCTTATTTATCGTTCGGTCGATATCACATCGTACTTCAAAGAGAATTACAAACGTTTTTTTTCGTACTTTTTTTTCGTACCAATAGAGTACTTAACAGTGTGATTTTTGATTCCTTGTACAAGGCCATTCTGGCCTCCGTTTTGCTTGCCGTTTGCGCCGGCGTGCCTTATTTATCGTTCTGGTCGATAACACATCAGTACTTCAATGAGAATTACAAAGTAATTTTTTCGTACTTTGTTTCGTACCCAAAGAGTACTTAACTGTGTGATTTTGATTCCTTGTACAAGGTCATTCTGACCTCCGTTTTGCTTGCCGTTTGCGCCGGCGTGCCTTATTTATCGTTCTGGTCGATACCACATCAGTACTTCAAAGAGAATTACAAACGATTATTTTCGTACTTTGTTTCGTACCCATAGAGTACTTAAGCGTGTGATTTTTGATTCCTTGTACAAGGCCATTCGACCTCCGTTTTGTTTGCCGTTTGCGCCGGCGTGCCTTATTTATCGTTCTGGTCGATACCACATCAGTACTTCAAAGACAATTACAAACGTTTTTTTTTCGTACTTTTTTTCGTACACATAGAGTACTTAGCTGTGTGATTTTTGATTCCTTGTACAAGGCCATTTCGCCTCCGTTTTGCTTGCCGTTTGCGCCGGCGTGCCTTATTTATCGTTCGGTCGATACACATCATCGTACTTCAATGAGAATTACAAACGTTTTTTTTCGTACTTTGTTTTGTACCCATAGAGTACTTAACGGTGTGATTTTTGATTCCTTGTACAAGGCCATTCTGACCTCCGTTTTGCTTGCGTTTGCGCCGGCGTGCCTTATTTATCGTTCTGGTCGATAACACATCAGTACTTCAATGAGAATTACAAACTATTTTTTTCGTAATTTGTTTCGTACCCAAAGAGTACTTAACCGTGTGATTTTGATTCCTTGTACAAGGCCTTTCTGACCTCCGTTTTGCTTGCCGTTTGCGCCGGCGTGCCTTATTTATCGTTCTGGTCGATACCACATCAGTACTTCAAAGAGAATTACAAACGTTTTTTTTCGTACTTTTTTTCGTACCCATAGAGTACTTAACCGTGTGATTTTTGATTCCTTGTACAAGGCCATTCGGCCTCCGTTTTGCTTGCCGTTTGCGCCGGCGTGCCTTATTTATCGTTCGGTCGATATCACATCGTACTTCAAAGAGAATTACAAACGTTTTTTTTCGTACTTTTTTTCGTACCCATAGAGTACTTAACTCGTGTGATTTTTGATTTCTTGTACAAGGCCATTCGGCCTCCGTTTTGCTTGCCGTTTGCGCCGGCGTGCCTTATTTATCGTTCGGTCGATATCACATCGTACTTCAAAGAGAATTACAAACGTTTTTTTCGTACTTTTTTTCGTACCCATAGAGTACTTAACCGTGTGATTTTTGATTCCTTGTACAAGGCCATTCGGCCTCCGTTTTGCTTGCCGTTTGCGCCGGCGTGCCTTATTTATCGTTCGGTCGATATCACATCGGTACTTCAAAGAGAATTACAAACGTTTTTTTTCGTACTTTTTTTCGTACCCATAGAGTACTTAACTCGTGTGATTTTTGATTCCTTGTACAAGGCCATTTCGGCCTCCGTTTTGCTTGCCGTTTGCGCCGGCGTGCCTTATTTATCGTTCGGTCGATATCACATCGTACTTCAAAGAGAATTACAAACGTTTTTTTTCGTACTTTTTTTCGTACCCATAGAGTACTTAACTCGTGTGATTTTTGATTCCTTGTACAAGGCCATTCGGCCTCCGTTTTGCTTGCCGTTTGCGCCGGCGTGCCTTATTTATCGTTCGGTCGATATCACATCGTACTTCAAAGAGAATTACAAACGTTTTTTTCGTACTTTTTTTCGTACCCATAGAGTACTTAACCGTGTGATTTTTGATTCCTTGTACAAGGCCATTCGGCCTCCGTTTTGCTTGCCGTTTGCGCCGGCGTGCCTTATTTATCGTTCGGTCGATATCACATCGTACTTACTTCAAAGAGAATTACAAACGTTTTTTTTCGTACTTTTTTTCGTACCCATAGAGTACTTAACGTGTGATTTTTGATTCCTTGTACAAGGCCATTCGCCTCCGTTTTGCTTGCCGTTTGCGCCGGCGTGCCTTATTTATCGTTCGGTCGATATCACATCGTACTTCAAAGAGAATTACAAACGTTTTTTTCGTACTTTTTTTCGTACCCATAGAGTACTTAACCGTGTGATTTTTGATTCCTTGTACAAGGCCATTCGGCCTCCGTTTTGCTTGCCGTTTGCGCCGGCGTGCCTTATTTATCGTTCGGTCGATATCACATCATCGTACTTCAAAGAGAATTACAAACTATTTTTTTCGTACTTTTTTTCGTACCCAAGAGTACTTAACCGTGTGATTTTTGATTCCTTGTACAAGGCCTTTCGCCTCCGTTTTGCTTGCCGTTTGCGCCGGCGTGCCTTATTTATCGTTCGGTCGATATCACATCGTACTTCAAAGAGAATTACAAACGTTTTTTTTCGTACTTTTTTTCGTACCCATAGAGTACTTAACTTAACCGTGTGATTTTTGATTCCTTGTACAAGGCCATTCGGCCTCCGTTTTGCTTGCCGTTTGCGCCGGCGTGCCTTATTTATCGTTCGGTCGATATCACATCGTACTTCAAAGAGAATTACAAACGTTTTTTTTCGTACTTTTTTTCGTACCCATAGAGTACTTAAGCGTGTGATTTTTGATTCCTTGTACAAGGCCATTCGGCCTCCGTTTTGCTTGCCGTTTGCGCCGGCGTGCCTTATTTATCGTTCGGTCGATATCACATCGTACTTCAAAGAGAATTACAAACGTTTTTTTTCGTACTTTTTTTCGTACCCATAGAGTACTTAACCGTGTGATTTTTGATTCCTTGTACAAGGCCATTCGGCCTCCGTTTTGCTTGCCGTTTGCGCCGGCGTGCCTTATTTATCGTTCGGTCGATATCACATCGTACTTCAAAGAGAATTACAAACGTTTTTTTTCGTACTTTTTTTCGTACCCATAGAGTACTTAATCGTGTGATTTTTGATTTCTTGTACAAGGCCATTCGGCCTCCGTTTTGCTTGCCGTTTGCGCCGGCGTGCCTTATTTATCGTTCGGTCGATATCACATCGTACTTCAAAGAGAATTACAAACGATTTTTTTTTCGTACTTTTTTTCGTACCCATAGAGTACTTAACGTGTGATTTTTGATTCCTTGTACAAGGCCATTCGGCCTCCGTTTTGCTTGCCGTTTGCGCCGGCGTGCCTTATTTATCGTTCGGTCGATATCACATCGTACTTCAAAGAGAATTACAAACGTTTTTTTCGTACTTTTTTTCGTACCCAAAGAGTACTTAACTCGTGTGATTTTTGATTCCTTGTACAAGGCCATTCGGCCTCCGTTTTGCTTGCCGTTTGCGCCGGCGTGCCTTATTTATCGTTCGGTCGATATCACATCGTACTTCAAAGAGAATTACAAACGTTTTTTTTCGTACTTTTTTTCGTACCCATAGAGTACTTAAGCGTGTGATTTTTGATTCCTTGTACAAGGCCATTCGGCCTCCGTTTTGCTTGCCGTTTGCGCCGGCGTGCCTTATTTATCGTTCGGTCGATATCACATCGTACTTCAAAGAGAATTACAAACGTTTTTTTTTTCGTACTTTTTTTCGTACCCATAGAGTACTTAACTCGTGTGATTTTTGATTCCTTGTACAAGGCCATTCGGCCTCCGTTTTGCTTGCCGTTTGCGCCGGCGTGCCTTATTTATCGTTCGGTCGATATCACATCGTACTTCAAAGAGAATTACAAACGTTTTTTTTCGTACTTTTTTTCGTACCCATAGAGTACTTAACGTGTGATTTTTGATTTCTTGTACAAGGCCATTCGGCCTCCGTTTTGCTTGCCGTTTGCGCCGGCGTGCCTTATTTATCGTTCGGTCGATATCACATCGTACTTCAAAGAGAATTACAAACGTTTTTTTTCGTACTTTTTTTCGTACCCATAGAGTACTTAACCGTGTGATTTTTGATTCCTTGTACAAGGCCATTTCGGCCTCCGTTTTGCTTGCCGTTTGCGCCGGCGTGCCTTATTTATCGTTCGGTCGATATCACATCGTACTTCAAAGAGAATTACAAACGTTTTTTTTCGTACTTTTTTTCGTACCCATAGAGTACTTAACCGTGTGATTTTTGATTCCTTGTACAAGGCCATTCGGCCTCCGTTTTGCTTGCCGTTTGCGCCGGCGTGCCTTATTTATCGTTCGGTCGATATCACATCGTACTTCAAAGAGAATTACAAACGTTTTTTTTCGTACTTTTTTTCGTACCCATAGAGTACTTAGCCGTGTGATTTTTGATTCCTTGTACAAGGCCATTCGCCTCCGTTTTGCTTGCCGTTTGCGCCGGCGTGCCTTATTTATCGTTCGGTCGATATCACATCAGTACTTCAAAGAGAATTACAAACGTTTTTTTTTCGTACTTTTTTTCGTACCCATAGAGTACTTAACTGTGTGATTTTTGATTCCTTGTACAAGGCCATTCTGGCCTCCGTTTTGCTTGCCGTTTGCGCCGGCGTGCCTTATTTATCGTTCTGGTCGATATCACATCAGTACTTCAAAGAGAATTACAAACTATTTTTTTCGTAATTTGTTTCGTACCCAAAGAGTACTTAACTGTGTGATTTTGATTCCTTGTACAAGGCCTTTCTGACCTCCGTTTTGCTTGCCGTTTGCGCCGGCGTGCCTTATTTATCGTTCGGTCGATATCACATCGTACTTCAAAGAGAATTACAAACGTTTTTTTTTCGTACTTTTTTTCGTACCCATAGAGTACTTAACTCGTGTGATTTTTGATTCCTTGTACAAGGCCATTTCGGCCTCCGTTTTGCTTGCCGTTTGCGCCGGCGTGCCTTATTTATCGTTCGGTCGATATCACATCGTACTTCAAAGAGAATTACAAACGTTTTTTTTCGTACTTTTTTTCGTACCCATAGAGTACTTAATCGTGTGATTTTTGATTCCTTGTACAAGGCCATTCTTCGGCCTCCGTTTTGCTTGCCGTTTGCGCCGGCGTGCCTTATTTATCGTTCGGTCGATATCACATCGTACTTCAAAGAGAATTACAAACGTTTTTTTTCGTACTTTTTTTTCGTACCCATAGAGTACTTAACTCGTGTGATTTTTGATTCCTTGTACAAGGCCATTCGGCCTCCGTTTTGCTTGCCGTTTGCGCCGGCGTGCCTTATTTATCGTTCGGTCGATATCACATCGTACTTCAAAGAGAATTACAAACGTTTTTTTTCGTACTTTTTTTCGTACCCATAGAGTACTTAACTCGTGTGATTTTTGATTTCTTGTACAAGGCCATTCGGCCTCCGTTTTGCTTGCCGTTTGCGCCGGCGTGCCTTATTTATCGTTCGGGTCGATATCACATCGTACTTCAAAGAGAATTACAAACGTTTTTTTCGTACTTTTTTTCGTACCCATAGAGTACTTAACGTGTGATTTTTGATTCCTTGTACAAGGCCATTCGGCCTCCGTTTTGCTTGCCGTTTGCGCCGGCGTGCCTTATTTATCGTTCGGTCGATAACACATCGGTACTTCAAAGAGAATTACAAACGTTTTTTTCGTACTTTTTTCGTACCCAAAGAGTACTTAATCGTGTGATTTTTGATTCCTTGTACAAGGCCATTCGACCTCCGTTTTGCTTGCCGTTTGCGCCGGCGTGCCTTATTTATCGTTCGGTCGATATCACATCGTACTTCAAAGAGAATTACAAACGTTTTTTTTCGTACTTTTTTTCGTACCCATAGAGTACTTAACCGTGTGATTTTTGATTTCTTGTACAAGGCCATTCGGCCTCCGTTTTGCTTGCCGTTTGCGCCGGCGTGCCTTATTTATCGTTTCGGTCGATATCACATCGTACTTCAAAGAGAATTACAAACGTTTTTTTTCGTACTTTTTTTCGTACCCATAGAGTACTTAACCGTGTGATTTTTGATTCCTTGTACAAGGCCATTCGGCCTCCGTTTTGCTTGCCGTTTGCGCCGGCGTGCCTTATTTATCGTTCGGTCGATATCACATCGTACTTCAAAGAGAATTACAAACGTTTTTTTTCGTACTTTTTTTCGTACCCATAGAGTACTTAACCGTGTGATTTTTGATTCCTTGTACAAGGCCATTCGGCCTCCGTTTTGCTTGCCGTTTGCGCCGGCGTGCCTTATTTATCGTTCGGTCGATATCACATCGTACTTCAAAGAGAATTACAAACGTTTTTTTTCGTACTTTTTTTCGTACCCATAGAGTACTTAACTCGTGTGATTTTTGATTCCTTGTACAAGGCCATTCGGCCTCCGTTTTGCTTGCCGTTTGCGCCGGCGTGCCTTATTTATCGTTCGGTCGATATCACATCGTACTTCAAAGAGAATTACAAACGTTTTTTTTTCGTACTTTTTTTTCGTACCCATAGTAGAGTACTTAACCGTGTGATTTTTGATTTCTTGTACAAGGCCATTTCGCCTCCGTTTTGCTTGCCGTTTGCGCCGGCGTGCCTTATTTATCGTTCGGTCGATATCACACATCGTACTTCAAAGAGAATTACAAACGTTTTTTTTCGTACTTTTTTTCGTACCCATAGAGTACTTAACCGTGTGATTTTTGATTCCTTGTACAAGGCCATTCTCGCCTCCGTTTTGCTTGCCGTTTGCGCCGGCGTGCCTTATTTATCGTTCGGTCGATATCACATCGTACTTCAAAGAGAATTACAAACGTTTTTTTTCGTACTTTTTTTGTACCCATAGAGTACTTAACGGTGTGATTTTTGATTCCTTGTACAAGGCCATTCGGCCTCCGTTTTGCTTGCCGTTTGCGCCGGCGTGCCTTATTTATCGTTCGGTCGATAACACATCGTACTTCAAAGAGAATTACAAACTATTTTTTTCGTAATTTGTTTCGTACCCAAAGAGTACTTAATCGTGTGATTTTGATTCCTTGTACAAGGCCATTCGACCTCCGTTTTGCTTGCCGTTTGCGCCGGCGTGCCTTATTTATCGTTCGGTCGATATCACATCGTACTTCAAAGAGAATTACAAACGTTTTTTTTCGTACTTTTTTTCGTACCCATAGAGTACTTAACCGTGTGATTTTTGATTCCTTGTACAAGGCCATTTCGCCTCCGTTTTGCTTGCCGTTTGCGCCGGCGTGCCTTATTTATCGTTCGGTCGATATCACATCGTACTTCAAAGAGAATTACAAACGTTTTTTTCGTACTTTTTTTCGTACCCATAGAGTACTTAACCGTGTGATTTTTGATTCCTTGTACAAGGCCATTCGGCCTCCGTTTTGCTTGCCGTTTGCGCCGGCGTGCCTTATTTATCGTTCGGTCGATATCACATCGTACTTCAAAGAGAATTACAAACGTTTTTTTTCGTACTTTTTTTCGTACCCATAGAGTACTTAACCGTGTGATTTTTGATTCCTTGTACAAGGCCATTTCGCCTCCGTTTTGCTTGCCGTTTGCGCCGGCGTGCCTTATTTATCGTTCGGTCGATATCACATCGTACTTCAAAGAGAATTACAAACGTTTTTTTTCGTACTTTTTTTCGTACCCATAGAGTACTTAATCGTGTGATTTTTGATTTCTTGTACAAGGCCATTTCGGCCTCCGTTTTGCTTGCCGTTTGCGCCGGCGTGCCTTATTTATCGTTCGGTCGATATCACATCGTACTTCAAAGAGAATTACAAACGTTTTTTTTAACGTACTTTTTTCGTACCAATAGAGTACTTAACCGTGTGATTTTTGATTCCTTGTACAAGGCCATTTCGGCCTCCGTTTTGCTTGCCGTTTGCGCCGGCGTGCCTTATTTATCGTTCGGTCGATAACACATCGTACTTCAATGAGAATTACAAAGTAATTTTTTTCGTACTTTGTTTCGTACCCAAAGAGTACTTAACTGTGTGATTTTGATTCCTTGTACAAGGTCATTCGACCTCCGTTTTGCTTGCCGTTTGCGCCGGCGTGCCTTATTTATCGTTCGGTCGATAACACATCAGTACTTCAAAGAGAATTACAAACGATTATTTTCGTACTTTGTTTCGTACCCATAGAGTACTTAACCGTGTGATTTTTGATTCCTTGTACAAGGCCATTCTGACCTCCGTTTTGTTTGCCGTTTGCGCCGGCGTGCCTTATTTATCGTTCTGGTCGATACCACATCAGTACTTCAAAGACAATTACAAACGTTTTTTTTCGTACTTTTTTTCGTACACATAGAGTACTTAGCTGTGTGATTTTTGATTCCTTGTACAAGGCCATTCTGCCCTCCGTTTTGCTTGCCGTTTGCGCCGGCGTGCCTTATTTATCGTTTTGGTCGATAACACATCAGTACTTCAATGAGAATTACAAACGTTTTTTTTCGTACTTTGTTTTGTACCCATAGAGTACTTAACGGTGTGATTTTTGATTCCTTGTACAAGGCCATTCTGACCTCCGTTTTGCTTGCGTTTGCGCCGGCGTGCCTTATTTATCGTTCTGGTCGATAACACATCAGTACTTCAATGAGAATTACAAACTATTTTTTTCGTAATTTGTTTCGTACCCAAAGAGTACTTAACTGTGTGATTTTGATTCCTTGTACAAGGCCTTTTTGACCTCCGTTTTGCTTGCCGTTTGCGCCGGCGTGCCTTATTTATCGTTCTGGTCGATACCACATCAGTACTTCAAAGAGAATTACAAACGTTTTTTTCGTACTTTTTTTCGTACCCATAGAGTACTTAACTCGTGTGATTTTTGATTCCTTGTACAAGGCCATTCGGCCTCCGTTTTGCTTGCCGTTTGCGCCGGCGTGCCTTATTTATCGTTCGGTCGATATCACATCGTACTTCAAAGAGAATTACAAACGTTTTTTTTCGTACTTTTTTTCGTACCCATAGAGTACTTAACCGTGTGATTTTTGATTTCTTGTACAAGGCCATTTCGGCCTCCGTTTTGCTTGCCGTTTGCGCCGGCGTGCCTTATTTATCGTTCGGTCGATATCACATCGTACTTCAAAGAGAATTACAAAGTTTTTTTTTTTTTCGTACTTTTTTTCGTACCCATAGAGTACTTAATCGTGTGATTTTTGATTTCTTGTACAAGGCCATTCGGCCTCCGTTTTGCTTGCCGTTTGCGCCGGCGTGCCTTATTTATCGTTCGGTCGATATCACATCGTACTTCAAAGAGAATTACAAACGTTTTTTTTCGTACTTTTTTTCGTACCCATAGAGTACTTAACGTGTGATTTTTGATTCCTTGTACAAAGCCATTTCGGCCTCCGTTTTGCTTGCCGTTTGCGCCGGCGTGCCTTATTTATCGTTCGGTCGATATCACATCGTACTTCAAAGAGAATTACAAACGTTTTTTTTCGTACTTTTTTCGTACCCAAGAGTACTTAACCGTGTGATTTTTGATTCCTTGTACAAGGCCATTCGGCCTCCGTTTTGCTTGCCGTTTGCGCCGGCGTGCCTTATTTATCGTTCGGTCGATATCACATCGTACTTCAAAGAGAATTACAAACGTTTTTTTTCGTACTTTTTTTCGTACCCATAGAGTACTTAACTCGTGTGATTTTTGATTTCTTGTACAAGGCCATTCGGCCTCCGTTTTGCTTGCCGTTTGCGCCGGCGTGCCTTATTTATCGTTCGGTCGATATCACATCGTACTTCAAAGAGAATTACAAACGTTTTTTTTCGTACTTTTTTTCGTACCCATAGAGTACTTAACCGTGTGATTTTTGATTCCTTGTACAAGGCCATTCGGCCTCCGTTTTGCTTGCCGTTTGCGCCGGCGTGCCTTATTTATCGTTCGGTCGATATCACATCGCATACTTCAAAGAGAATTACAAACGTTTTTTTTCGTACTTTTTTTCGTACCCATAGAGTACTTAACCGTGTGATTTTTGATTCCTTGTACAAGGCCATTCGGCCTCCGTTTTGCTTGCCGTTTGCGCCGGCGTGCCTTATTTATCGTTCGGTCGATATCACATCGTACTTCAAAGAGAATTACAAACGTTTTTTTTTCGTACTTTTTTTCGTACCCATAGAGTACTTAACCGTGTGATTTTTGATTTCTTGTACAAGGCCATTCGGCCTCCGTTTTGCTTGCCGTTTGCGCCGGCGTGCCTTATTTATCGTTCGGTCGATATCACATCGTACTTCAAAGAGAATTACAAACGTTTTTTTTCGTACTTTTTTTCGTACCCATAGAGTACTTAACTCGTGTGATTTTTGATTCCTTGTACAAGGCCATTCGGCCTCCGTTTTGCTTGCCGTTTGCGCCGGCGTGCCTTATTTATCGTTCGGTCGATATCACATCGTACTTCAAAGAGAATTACAAACGTTTTTTTTCGTACTTTTTTTCGTACCCATAGAGTACTTAACCGTGTGATTTTTGATTTCTTGTACAAGGCCATTCGCCTCCGTTTTGCTTGCCGTTT
This sequence comes from Gentiana straminea, assembly GCA_036785695.1. Lineage (NCBI taxonomy): Eukaryota > Viridiplantae > Streptophyta > Magnoliopsida > Gentianales > Gentianaceae > Gentiana > Gentiana straminea. The sequence goes on from JAVUPR010000544.1 coordinate 57,515, forward strand.
GCGCCGGCGTGCCTTATTTATCGTTCGGTCGATATCACATCGCATACTTCAAAGAGAATTACAAACGTTTTTTTTCGTACTTTTTTTCGTACCCATAGAGTACTTAATCGTGTGATTTTTGATTCCTTGTACAAGGCCATTTCGGCCTCCGTTTTGCTTGCCGTTTGCGCCGGCGTGCCTTATTTATCGTTCGGTCGATATCACATCGTACTTCAAAGAGAATTACAAACGTTTTTTTTCGTACTTTTTTTCGTACCCATAGAGTACTTAATCGTGTGATTTTTGATTTCTTGTACAAGGCCATTTCGGCCTCCGTTTTGCTTGCCGTTTGCGCCGGCGTGCCTTATTTATCGTTCGGTCGATATCACATCGTACTTCAAAGAGAATTACAAACGTTTTTTTTCGTACTTTTTTTCGTACCCATAGAGTACTTAACCGTGTGATTTTTGATTCCTTGTACAAGGCCATTCTCGCCTCCGTTTTGCTTGCCGTTTGCGCCGGCGTGCCTTATTTATCGTTCGGTCGATATCACATCGTACTTCAAAGAGAATTACAAACGTTTTTTTTCGTACTTTTTTTCGTACCCATAGAGTACTTAATCGTGTGATTTTTGATTCCTTGTACAAGGCCATTCGGCCTCCGTTTTGCTTGCCGTTTGCGCCGGCGTGCCTTATTTATCGTTCGGTCGATATCACATCGTACTTCAAAGAGAATTACAAACGTTTTTTTTCGTACTTTTTTTCGTACCCATAGAGTACTTAACCGTGTGATTTTTGATTCCTTGTACAAGGCCATTCTCGCCTCCGTTTTGCTTGCCGTTTGCGCCGGCGTGCCTTATTTATCGTTCGGTCGATATCACATCGTACTTCAAAGAGAATTACAAACGTTTTTTTTCGTACTTTTTTTCGTACCCATAGAGTACTTAACTCGTGTGATTTTTGATTCCTTGTACAAGGCCATTCGCCTCCGTTTTGCTTGCCGTTTGCGCCGGCGTGCCTTATTTATCGTTCGGTCGATATCACATCGTACTTCAAAGAGAATTACAAACGTTTTTTTTCGTACTTTTTTTCGTACCCATAGAGTACTTAACCGTGTGATTTTTGATTCTTGTACAAGGCCATTCGGCCTCCGTTTTGCTTGCCGTTTGCGCCGGCGTGCCTTATTTATCGTTCGGTCGATATCACATCGTACTTCAAAGAGAATTACAAACGTTTTTTTTCGTACTTTTTTTCGTACCCATAGAGTACTTAACTGTGTGATTTTTGATTCCTTGTACAAGGCCATTCTGGCCTCCGTTTTGCTTGCCGTTTGCGCCGGCGTGCCTTATTATCGTTCTGGTCGATATCACATCATTACTTCAAAGAGAATTACAAACGTTTTTTTCGTACTTTTTTTCGTACCCATAGAGTACTTAACTGTGTGATTTTTGATTCCTTGTACAAGGCCATTTGGCCTCCGTTTTGCTTGCCGTTTGCGCCGGCGTGCCTTATTTATCGTTCGGTCGATATCACATCGTACTTCAAAGAGAATTACAAACGTTTTTTTTCGTACTTTTTTTCGTACCCATAGAGTACTTAACCGTGTGATTTTTGATTCTTGTACAAGGCCATTCGCCTCCGTTTTGCTTGCCGTTTGCGCCGGCGTGCCTTATTTATCGTTCGGTCGATATCACATCGTACTTCAAAGAGAATTACAAACGTTTTTTTTCGTACTTTTTTTTCGTACCCATAGAGTACTTAACCGTGTGATTTTTGATTCCTTGTACAAGGCCATTCTCGCCTCCGTTTTGCTTGCCGTTTGCGCCGGCGTGCCTTATTTATCGTTCGGTCGATACACATCGTACTTCAAAGAGAATTACAAACGTTTTTTTTTCGTACTTTGTTTTGTACCCATAGAGTACTTAACGGTGTGATTTTTGATTCCTTGTACAAGGCCATTCGACCTCCGTTTTGCTTGCCGTTTGCGCCGGCGTGCCTTATTTATCGTTCGGTCGATAACACATCGCACTTCAAAGAGAATTACAAACTATTTTTTTCGTAATTTGTTTCGTACCCAAAGAGTACTTAACTCGTGTGATTTTGATTCCTTGTACAAGGCCATTTCGACCTCCGTTTTGCTTGCCGTTTGCGCCGGCGTGCCTTATTTATCGTTCGGTCGATACCACATAGTACTTCAAAGAGATTTACAAACTTTTTTTTTTCGAAATTTTTTTCGTACCCATAGAGTACTTAACTTTTTGATTTGTGATTCCTTGTACAAGGCCATTCTGCCCTCCGTTTTGCTTGCCGTTTGCGCCGGCGTGCCTTATTTATCGTTCGGTCGATATCACATCGCACTTCAAAGAGAATTACAAACGTTTTTTTTCGTACTTTTTTTCGTACCCATAGAGTACTTAACCGTGTGATTTTTGATTCCTTGTACAAGGCTATTCTTGCCTCCGTTTTGCTTGCCGTTTGCACCGGCGTGCCTTATTTATCGTTCGGTCGATATCACATCGTACTTCAAAGAGAATTACAAACGTTTTTTTTCGTACTTTTTTTCGTACCCATAGAGTACTTAACCGTGTGATTTTTGATTCCTTGTACAAGGCCATTTCGGCCTCCGTTTTGCTTGCCGTTTGCGCCGGCGTGCCTTATTTATCGTTCGGTCGATATCACATCGCACTTCAAAGAGAATTACAAACGTTTTTTTTCGTACTTTTTTTTCGTACCCATAGAGTACTTAACCGTGTGATTTTTGATTCCTTGTACAAGGCCATTCGGCCTCCGTTTTGCTTGCCGTTTGCGCCGGCGTGCCTTATTTATCGTTCGGTCGATATCACATCGTACTTCAAAGAGAATTACAAACATTTTTTTCGTACTTTGTTTCGTACCCAATAGAGTACTTAACCGTGTGATTTTTGATTCCTTGTACAAGGCCATTCGCCTCCGTTTTGCTTGCCGTTTGCGCCGGCGTGCCTTATTTATCGTTCGGTCGATACCACATCAGTACTTCAAAGAGAATTACAAACGATTATTTTCGTACTTTGTTTCGTACCCATAGAGTACTTAACTGTGTGATTTTTGATTCCTTGTACAAGGCCATTCTGACCTCCGTTTTGTTTGCCGTTTGCGCCGGCGTGCCTTATTTATCGTTCTGGTCGATACCACATCGTACTTCAAAGACAATTACAAACGTTTTTTTTCGTACTTTTTTTCGTACACATAGAGTACTTAGCTGTGTGATTTTTGATTCCTTGTACAAGGCCATTCTGCCCTCCGTTTTGCTTGCCGTTTGCGCCGGCGTGCCTTATTTATCGTTCTGGTCGATAACACATCAGTACTTCAATGAGAATTACAAACGTTTTTTTCGTACTTTGTTTTGTACCCATAGAGTACTTAACGGTGTGATTTTTGATTCCTTGTACAAGGCCATTCTGACCTCCGTTTTGCTTGCGTTTGTGCCGGCGTGCCTTATTTATCGTTCTGGTCGATAACACATCAGTACTTCAATGAGAATTACAAACTATTTTTTTCGTAATTTGTTTCGTACCCAAAGAGTACTTAACTGTGTGATTTTGATTCCTTGTACAAGGCCTTTCTGACCTCCGTTTTGCTTGCCGTTTGCGCCGGCGTGCCTTATTTATCGTTCTGGTCGATACCACATCAGTACTTCAAAGAGAATTACAAACGTTTTTTTCGTACTTTTTTTCGTACCCATAGAGTACTTAACCGTGTGATTTTTGATTCCTTGTACAAGGCCATTCGGCCTCCGTTTTGCTTGCCGTTTGCGCCGGCGTGCCTTATTTATCGTTCGGTCGATATCACATCGCACTTCAAAGAGAATTACAAACGTTTTTTTCGTACTTTTTTTCGTACCCATAGAGTACTTAATCGTGTGATTTTTGATTCTTGTACAAGGCCATTCGGCCTCCGTTTTGCTTGCCGTTTGCGCCGGCGTGCCTTATTTATCGTTCGGTCGATATCACATCGTACTTCAAAGAGAATTACAAACGTTTTTTTTTCGTACTTTTTTTCGTACCCATAGAGTACTTAACTCGTGTGATTTTTGATTTCTTGTACAAGGCCATTCGGCCTCCGTTTTGCTTGCCGTTTGCGCCGGCGTGCCTTATTTATCGTTCGGTCGATATCACATCGTACTTCAAAGAGAATTACAAACGTTTTTTTTCGTACTTTTTTTCGTACCCATAGAGTACTTAACCGTGTGATTTTTGATTCCTTGTACAAGGCCATTTCGGCCTCCGTTTTGCTTGCCGTTTGCGCCGGCGTGCCTTATTTATCGTTCGGTCGATATCACATCGTACTTCAAAGAGAATTACAAACGTTTTTTTTCGTACTTTTGTTTCGTACCCAAGAGTACTTAACTCGTGTGATTTTTGATTCCTTGTACAAGGCCATTCGACCTCCGTTTTGCTTGCCGTTTGCGCCGGCGTGCCTTATTTATCGTTCGGTCGATATCACATCGTACTTCAAAGAGAATTACAAACGTTTTTTTTCGTACTTTTTTTCGTACCCATAGAGTACTTAACTCGTGTGATTTTTGATTCTTGTACAAGGCCATTCTCGGCCTCCGTTTTGCTTGCCGTTTGCGCCGGCGTGCCTTATTTATCGTTCGGTCGATATCACATCGTACTTCAAAGAGAATTACAAACGTTTTTTTCGTACTTTTTTTTTCGTACCCATAGAGTACTTAACCGTGTGATTTTTGATTCCTTGTACAAGGCCATTCTCGCCTCCGTTTTGCTTGCCGTTTGCGCCGGCGTGCCTTATTTATCGTTCGGTCGATATCACATCGCATACTTCAAAGAGAATTACAAACGTTTTTTTTCGTACTTTTTTTCGTACCCATAGAGTACTTAACCGTGTGATTTTTGATTTCTTGTACAAGGCCATTCGGCCTCCGTTTTGCTTGCCGTTTGCGCCGGCGTGCCTTATTTATCGTTCGGTCGATATCACATCGTACTTCAAAGAGAATTACAAACGTTTTTTTTCGTACTTTTTTTCGTACCCATAGAGTACTTAATCGTGTGATTTTTGATTCCTTGTACAAGGCCATTCGGCCTCCGTTTTGCTTGCCGTTTGCGCCGGCGTGCCTTATTTATCGTTCGGTCGATATCACATCGTACTTCAAAGAGAATTACAAACGTTTTTTTTCGTACTTTTTTTTTTCGTACCCAGAGTACTTAACCGTGTGATTTTTGATTTCTTGTACAAGGCCATTCGGCCTCCGTTTTGCTTGCCGTTTGCGCCGGCGTGCCTTATTTATCGTTCGGTCGATATCACATCGTACTTCAAAGAGAATTACAAACGTTTTTTTTCGTACTTTTTTTCGTACCCATAGAGTACTTAACCGTGTGATTTTTGATTCCTTGTACAAGGCCATTTTGGCCTCCGTTTTGCTTGCCGTTTGCGCCGGCGTGCCTTATTTATCGTTCGGTCGATATCACATCGTACTTCAAAGAGAATTACAAACGTTTTTTTTTCGTACTTTTTTTCGTACCCATAGAGTACTTAATCGTGTGATTTTTGATTTCTTGTACAAGGCCATTCGGCCTCCGTTTTGCTTGCCGTTTGCGCCGGCGTGCCTTATTTATCGTTCGGTCGATATCACATCGTACTTCAAAGAGAATTACAAACGTTTTTTTTCGTACTTTTTTTCGTACCCATAGAGTACTTAACGTGTGATTTTTGATTCCTTGTACAAGGCCATTCGGCCTCCGTTTTGCTTGCCGTTTGCGCCGGCGTGCCTTATTTATCGTTCGGTCGATATCACATCGTACTTCAAAGAGAATTACAAACGTTTTTTTTCGTACTTTTTTTTCGTACCCATAGAGTACTTAACTCGTGTGATTTTTGATTTCTTGTACAAGGCCATTCGGCCTCCGTTTTGCTTGCCGTTTGCGCCGGCGTGCCTTATTTATCGTTCGGTCGATATCACATCGCAAGTACTTCAAAGAGAATTACAAACGTTTTTTTCGTACTTTTTTTCGTACCCATAGAGTACTTAATCGTGTGATTTTTGATTCCTTGTACAAGGCCATTCGGCCTCCGTTTTGCTTGCCGTTTGCGCCGGCGTGCCTTATTTATCGTTCGGTCGATATCACATCGCACTTCAAAGAGAATTACAAACGTTTTTTTTCGTACTTTTTTTTCGTACCCATAGAGTACTTAACTCGTGTGATTTTTGATTCTTGTACAAGGCCATTCGGCCTCCGTTTTGCTTGCCGTTTGCGCCGGCGTGCCTTATTTATCGTTCGGTCGATATCACATCGTACTTCAAAGAGAATTACAAACGTTTTTTTTCGTACTTTTTTTCGTACCCATAGAGTACTTAACTGTGTGATTTTTGATTCCTTGTACAAGGCCATTTTGGCCTCCGTTTTGCTTGCCGTTTGCGCCGGCGTGCCTTATTTATCGTTCTGGTCGATATCACATCAATACTTCAAAGAGAATTACAAACGTTTTTTTCGTACCCATAGAGTACTTAACTGTGTGATTTTTGATTTCTTGTACAAGGCCATTCTGGCCTCCGTTTTGCTTGCCGTTTGCGCCGGCGTGCCTTATTTATCGTTCTGGTCGATATCACATCAGCACTTCAAAGAGATTTACAAAAGTTTTTTTTCGTACTTTTTTTCGTACCCATAGAGTACTTAATTGTGTGATTTTTGATTCCTTGTACAAGGCCATTCTGGCCTCCGTTTTGCTTGCCGTTTGCGCCGGCGTGCCTTATTTATCGTTCGGTCGATATCACATCGTACTTCAAAGAGAATTACAAACGTTTTTTTTTCGTACTTTTTTTCGTACCCATAGAGTACTTAACCGTGTGATTTTGATTTCTTGTACAAGGCCATTCGGCCTCCCGTTTTGCTTGCCGTTTGCGCCGGCGTGCCTTATTTATCGTTCGGTCGATATCACATCGTACTTCAAAGAGAATTACAAACATTTTTTTTCGTACTTTTTTTCGTACCCATAGAGTACTTAACTGTGTGATTTTTGATTCCTTGTACAAGGCCATTCTGGCCTCCGTTTTGCTTGCCGTTTGCGCCGGCGTGCCTTATTTATCGTTCTGGTCGATATCACATCAATACTTCAAAGAGAATTACAAACGTTTTTTTTTCGTACTTTTTTTCGTACCCATAGAGTACTTAACTGTGTGATTTTTGATTTCTTGTACAAGGCCATTATGGCCTCCGTTTTGCTTGCCGTTTGCGCCGGCGTGCCTTATTTATCGTTCGGTCGATATCACATCAGTACTTCAAAGAGAATTACAAACGTTTTTTTTCGTACTTTTTTTCGTACCCATAGAGTACTTAACTGTGTGATTTTTGATTCCTTGTACAAGGCCATTCCGGCCTCCGTTTTGCTTGCCGTTTGCGCCGGCGTGCCTTATTTATCGTTCGGTCGATATCACATCGTACTTCAAAGAGAATTACAAACGTTTTTTTTCGTACTTTTTTTCGTACCCATAGAGTACTTAATCGTGTGATTTTTGATTCCTTGTACAAGGCCATTCGGCCTCCGTTTTGCTTGCCGTTTGCGCCGGCGTGCCTTATTTATCGTTCGGTCGATATCACATCGTACTTCAAAGAGAATTACAAACGTTTTTTAACGTACTTTTTTCGTACCATAGAGTACTTAACGTGTGATTTTTGATTCCTTGTACAAGGCCATTCGGCCTCCGTTTTGCTTGCCGTTTGCGCCGGCGTGCCTTATTTATCGTTCGGTCGATAACACATCGTACTTCAATGAGAATTACAAAGTTTTTTTTCGTACTTTGTTTCGTACCCAAAGAGTACTTAACCGTGTGATTTTGATTCCTTGTACAAGGCCATTCGACCTCCGTTTTGCTTGCCGTTTGCGCCGGCGTGCCTTATTTATCGTTCGGTCGATACCACATCGTACTTCAAAGAGAATTACAAACGATTTTTTCGTACTTTGTTTCGTACCCATAGAGTACTTAACGTGTGATTTTTGATTCCTTGTACAAGGCCATTTCGACCTCCGTTTTGCTTGCCGTTTGCGCCGGCGTGCCTTATTTATCGTTCGGTCGATATCACATCAGTACTTCAAAGAGAATTACAAACGTTTTTTTTCGTACTTTTTTTTCGTACCCATAGAGTACTTAACAGTGTGATTTTTGATTCCTTGTACAAGGCCATTTTGGCCTCCGTTTTGCTTGCCGTTTGCGCCGGCGTGCCTTATTTTTCGTTCTGGTCGATATCACATCGTACTTCAAAGAGAATTACAAACGTTTTTTTTCGTACTTTTTTTCGTACCCATAGAGTACTTAACCGTGTGATTTTTGATTCCTTGTACAAGGCCATTTTGGCCTCCGTTTTGCTTGCCGTTTGCGCCGGCGTGCCTTATTTATCGTTCGGTCGATATCACATCGTACTTCAAAGAGAATTACAAACGTTTTTTTCGTACTTTTTTTTCGTACCCAGAGTACTTAACCGTGTGATTTTTGATTTCTTGTACAAGGCCATTCGGCCTCCGTTTTGCTTGCCGTTTGCGCCGGCGTGCCTTATTTATCGTTCGGTCGATATCACATCGCACTTCAAAGAGAATTACAAACGTTTTTTTTCGTACTTTTTTTCGTACCCATAGAGTACTTACTCGTGTGATTTTTGATTCCTTGTACAAGGCCATTCTCGGCCTCCGTTTTGCTTGCCGTTTGCGCCCGCGTGCCTTATTTATCGTTCGGTCGATATCACATCGTACTTCAAAGAGAATTACAAACGTTTTTTTTCGTACTTTTTTTCGTACCCATAGAGTACTTAATCGTGTGATTTTTGATTTCTTGTACAAGGCCATTCGGCCTCCGTTTTGCTTGCCGTTTGCGCCGGCGTGCCTTATTTATCGTTCGGTCGATATCACATCGTACTTCAAAGAGAATTACAAACTTTTTTTTTCGTACTTTTTTTCGTACCCATAGAGTACTTAATCGTGTGATTTTTGATTCCTTGTACAAGGCCATTCGCCTCCGTTTTGCTTGCCGTTTGCGCCGGCGTGCCTTATTTATCGTTCGGTCGATATCACATCGTACTTCAAAGAGAATTACAAACGTTTTTTTCGTACTTTTTTTCGTACCCATAGAGTACTTAACCGTGTGATTTTTGATTCCTTGTACAAGGCCATTCTTGCCTCCGTTTTGCTTGCCGTTTGCGCCGGCGTGCCTTATTTATCGTTCGGTCGATATCACATCAGTACTTCAAAGAGAATTACAAACGTTTTTTAACGTACTCTGTTTCGTACCAATAGAGTACTTAACCGTGTGATTTTTGATTCCTTGTACAAGGCCATTCTGGCCTCCGTTTTGCTTGCCGTTTGCGCCGGCGTGCCTTATTTATCGTTCTGGTCGATAACACATCAGTACTTCAATGAGAATTACAAAGTAATTTTTTCGTACTTTGTTTCGTACCCAAAGAGTACTTAACTGTGTGATTTTGATTCCTTGTACAAGGTCATTCTGACCTCCGTTTTGCTTGCCGTTTGCGCCGGCGTGCCTTATTTATCGTTCTGGTCGATACCACATCAGTACTTCAAAGAGAATTACAAACGATTATTTTCGTACTTTGTTTCGTACCCATAGAGTACTTAACCGTGTGATTTTTGATTCCTTGTACAAGGCCATTCTGACCTCCGTTTTGTTTGCCGTTTGCGCCGGCGTGCCTTATTTATCGTTCGGTCGATATCACATCGTACTTCAAAGAGAATTACAAACGTTTTTTTTCGTACTTTTTTTTTTTACCATAGAGTACTTAATCGTGTGATTTTTGATTCCTTGTACAAGGCCATTCGGCCTCCGTTTTGCTGCCGTTTGCGCCGGCGTGCCTTATTTATCGTTCGGTCGATATCACATCGTACTTCAAAGAGAATTACAAACGTTTTTTTTCGTACTTTTTTTCGTACCCATAGAGTACTTAACCGTGTGATTTTTGATTTCTTGTACAAGGCCATTCGGCCTCCGTTTTGCTTGCCGTTTGCGCCGGCGTGCCTTATTTATCGTTCGGTCGATATCACATCGCACTTCAAAGAGAATTACAAACGTTTTTTTTCGTACTTTTTTTCGTACCCATAGAGTACTTAACCGTGTGATTTTTGATTCCTTGTACAAGGCCATTCGGCCTCCGTTTTGCTTGCCGTTTGCGCCGGCGTGCCTTATTTATCGTTCGGTCGATATCACATCGTACTTCAAAGAGAATTACAAACGTTTTTTTTCGTACTTTTTTTTCGTACCCATAGAGTACTTAATCGTGTGATTTTTGATTTCTTGTACAAGCCATTCTGGCCTCCGTTTTGCTTGCCGTTTGCGCCGGCGTGCCTTATTTATCGTTCGGTCGATATCACATCGTACTTCAAAGAGAATTACAAACATTTTTTTTCGTACTTTTTTTCGTACCCATAGAGTACTTAATCGTGTGATTTTTGATTCCTTGTACAAGGCCATTCTCGCCTCCGTTTTGCTTGCCGTTTGCGCCGGCGTGCCTTATTTATCGTTCGGTCGATATCACATCGTACTTCAAAGAGAATTACAAACGTTTTTTTTTGTACTTTTTTTCGTACCCATAGAGTACTTAATCGTGTGATTTTTGATTTCTTGTACAAGGCCATTTCGGCCTCCGTTTTGCTTGCCGTTTGCGCCGGCGTGCCTTATTTATCGTTCGGTCGATATCACATCGTATTTCAAAGAGAATTACAAACTTTTTTTTCGTACTTTTTTTCGTACCCATAGAGTACTTAACCGTGTGATTTTTGATTCCTTGTACAAGGCCATTCGGCCTCCGTTTTGCTTGCCGTTTGCGCCGGCGTGCCTTATTTATCGTTCGGTCGATATCACATCGTACTTCAAAGAGAATTACAAACGTTTTTTTTCGTACTTTTTTTCGTACCCATAGAGTACTTAACCGTGTGATTTTTGATTCCTTGTACAAGGCCATTCTTGCCTCCGTTTTGCTTGCCGTTTGCGCCGGCGTGCCTTATTTATCGTTCGGTCGATATCACATCGTACTTCAAAGAGAATTACAAACGTTTTTTAACGTACTTTTTTTCGTACCCATAGAGTACTTAACGTGTGATTTTTGATTCCTTGTACAAGGCCATTCTGGCCTCCGTTTTGCTTGCCGTTTGCGCCGGCGTGCCTTATTTATCGTTCTGGTCGATAACACATCAGTACTTCAATGAGAATTACAAAGTAATTTTTTCGTACTTTGTTTCGTACCCAAAGAGTACTTAACTGTGTGATTTTGATTCCTTGTACAAGGTCATTCTGACCTCCGTTTTGCTTGCCGTTTGCGCCGGCGTGCCTTATTTATCGTTCTGGTCGATACCACATCAGTACTTCAAAGAGAATTACAAACGATTATTTTCGTACTTTGTTTCGTACCCATAGAGTACTTAATCGTGTGATTTTTGATTCCTTGTACAAGGCCATTCGCCTCCGTTTTGCTTGCCGTTTGCGCCGGCGTGCCTTATTTATCGTTCGGTCGATATCACATCGCACTTCAAAGAGAATTACAAACGTTTTTTTTCGTACTTTTTTTCGTACCCATAGAGTACTTAATCGTGTGATTTTTGATTTCTTGTACAAGGCCATTCGGCCTCCGTTTTGCTTGCCGTTTGCGCCGGCGTGCCTTATTTATCGTTCGGTCGATATCACATCAGTACTTCAAAGAGAATTACAAACGTTTTTTTTCGTACTTTTTTTCGTACCCATAGAGTACTTAACAGTGTGATTTTTGATTCCTTGTACAAGGCCATTTTGGCCTCCGTTTTGCTTGCCGTTTGCGCCGGCGTGCCTTATTTATCGTTCTTGTCGATATCACATCAATACTTCAAAGAGAATTACAAACGTTTTTTTCGTACTTTTTTTTCGTACCCATAGAGTACTTAATTGTGTGATTTTTGATTTCTTGTACAAGGCCATTCTGGCCTCCGTTTTGCTTGCCGTTTGCGCCGGCGTGCCTTATTTATCGTTCGGTCGATATCACATCGCACTTCAAAGAGAATTACAAACGTTTTTTTTCGTACTTTTTTTCGTACCCATAGAGTACTTAATCGTGTGATTTTTGATTCCTTGTACAAGGCCATTCGGCCTCCGTTTTGCTTGCCGTTTGCGCCGGCGTGCCTTATTTATCGTTCGGTCGATATCACATCGTACTTCAAAGAGAATTACAAACGTTTTTTTTCGTACTTTTTTTCGTACCCATAGAGTACTTAATCGTGTGATTTTGATTTCTTGTACAAGGCCATTCGGCCTCCGTTTTGCTTGCCGTTTGCGCCGGCGTGCCTTATTTATCGTTCGGTCGATATCACATCGTACTTCAAAGAGAATTACAAACATTTTTTTTCGTACTTTTTTTCGTACCCATAGAGTACTTAACCGTGTGATTTTTGATTCCTTGTACAAGGCCATTTCGGCCTCCGTTTTGCTTGCCGTTTGCGCCGGCGTGCCTTATTTATCGTTCTGGTCGATATCACATCAATACTTCAAAGAGAATTACAAACGTTTTTTTTTTTTGTACTTTTTTTTCGTACCCATAGAGTACTTAACTGTGTGATTTTTGATTTCTTGTACAAGGCCATTATGGCCTCCGTTTTGCTTGCCGTTTGCGCCGGCGTGCCTTATTTATTGTTCGGTCGATATCACATCGGTACTTCAAAGAGAATTACAAACGTTTTTTTTTTTTTCGTACCCATAGAGTACTTAACCGTGTGATTTTTGATTCCTTGTACAAGGCCATTCGGCCTCCGTTTTGCTTGCCGTTTGCGCCGGCGTGCCTTATTTATCGTTCGGTCGATATCACATCGTACTTCAAAGAGAATTACAAACGTTTTTTTTTCGTACTTTTTTTCGTACCCATAGAGTACTTATCGTGTGATTTTGATTTCTTGTACAAGGCCATTCTCGCCTCCGTTTTGCTTGCCGTTTGCGCCGGCGTGCCTTATTTATCGTTCGGTCGATATCACATCGTACTTCAAAGAGAATTACAAACATTTTTTTTCGTACTTTTTTTCGTACCCATAGAGTACTTAACTCGTGTGATTTTTGATTCCTTGTACAAGGCCATTCTGGCCTCCGTTTTGCTTGCCGTTCGCGCCGGCGTGCCTTATTTATCGTTCTGGTCGATATCACATCAATACTTCAAAGAGAATTACAAACGTTTTTTTTTCGTACTTTTTTTTCGTACCCATAGAGTACTTAACTGTGTGATTTTTGATTTCTTGTACAAGGCCATTCTGGCCTCCGTTTTGCTTGCCGTTTGCGCCGGCGTGCCTTATTTATCGTTCTGGTCGATATCACATCGTACTTCAAAGAGAATTACAAACGTTTTTTTCGTACTTTTTTTCGTACCCATAGAGTACTTAACCGTGTGATTTTTGATTCCTTGTACAAGGCCATTCGGCCTCCGTTTTGCTTGCCGTTTGCGCCGGCGTGCCTTATTTATCGTTCGGTCGATATCACATCGTACTTCAAAGAGAATTACAAACGTTTTTTTTCGTACTTTTTTTCGTACCCATAGAGTACTTAACCGTGTGATTTTTGATTCCTTGTACAAGGCCATTCGGCCTCCGTTTTGCTTGCCGTTTGCGCCGGCGTGCCTTATTTATCGTTCGGTCGATATCACATCGTACTTCAAAGAGAATTACAAACGTTTTTTAACGTACTTTTTCGTACCAATAGAGTACTTAACGGTGTGATTTTTGATTCCTTGTACAAGGCCATTCGGCCTCCGTTTTGCTTGCCGTTTGCGCCGGCGTGCCTTATTTATCGTTCGGTCGATAACACATCGTACTTCAAGAGAATTACAAAGTAATTTTTTTCGTACTTTTTTCGTACCCAAAGAGTACTTAACCGTGTGATTTTGATTCCTTGTACAAGGTCATTCGACCTCCGTTTTGCTTGCCGTTTGCGCCGGCGTGCCTTATTTATCGTTCGGTCGATACCACATCGCACTTCAAAGAGAATTACAAACGATTATTTTCGTACTTTGTTTCGTACCCATAGAGTACTTAACGTGTGATTTTTGATTCCTTGTACAAGGCCATTCGACCTCCGTTTTGTTTGCCGTTTGCGCCGGCGTGCCTTATTTATCGTTCGGTCGATATCACATCGCATACTTCAAAGAGAATTACAACCTTTTTTTTTTCGTACTTTTTTTTTTCTTACACATAGAGTACTTAACAGTGTGATTTTTGATTCCTTGTACAAGGCCATTTTGGCCTCCATTTTGCTTGCCGTTTGCGCCGGCGTGCCTTATTTATCGTTCTGGTCGATATCACATCAGTACTTCAAAGAGAATTACAAACGTTTTTTTCGTACTTTTTTTCTTACCCATAGAGTACTTAACTGTGTGATTTTTGATTCCTTGTACAAGGCCATTTTGGCCTCCGTTTTGCTTGCCGTTTGCGCCGGCGTGCCTTATTTATCGTTCGGTCGATATCACATCGTACTTCAAAGAGAATTACAAACGTTTTTTTTCGTTTTTTTCGTACCCATAGAGTACTTAATCGTGTGATTTTTGATTTCTTGTACAAGGCCATTCGGCCTCCGTTTTGCTTGCCGTTTGCGCCGCGTGCCTTATTTATCGTTCGGTCGATATCACATCGCACTTCAAAGAGAATTACAAAAGTTTTTTTTCGTACTTTTTTTCGTACCCATAGAGTACTTAACCGTGTGATTTTTGATTCCTTGTACAAGGCCATTCTCGGCCTCCGTTTTGCTTGCCGTTTGCGCCCGCGTGCCTTATTTATCGTTCGGTCGATATCACATCAGTACTTCAAAGAGAATTACAAACGTTTTTTTTCGTACTTTTTTTCGTACCCATAGAGTACTTAACTGTGTGATTTTTTATTTCTTGTACAAGGCCATTCTGGCCTCCGTTTTGCTTGCCGTTTTCACCGGCGTGCCTTATTTATCGTTCTGGTCGATATCACATTGTACTTCAAAGAGAATTACAAACTTTTTTTTTCGTACTTTTTTTCGTACCCATAGAGTACTTAACAGTGTGATTTTTGATTCCTTGTACAAGGCCATTCTGGCCTCCGTTTTGCTTGCCGTTTGCGCCGGCGTGCCTTATTTATCGTTCTGGTCGATATCACATCAGTACTTCAAAGAGAATTACAAACGTTTTTTTCATACTTTTTTTCGTACCCATAGAGTACTTAATTGTGTGATTTTTGATTCCTTGTACAAGGCCATTCTTGCCTCCGTTTTGCTTGCCGTTTGCGCCGGCGTGCCTTATTTATCGTTCTGGTCGATATCACATCGCACTTCAAAGAGAATTACAAACGTTTTTTAACGTACTTTTTTCGTACCAATAGAGTACTTAACAAGTGTGATTTTTGATTCCTTGTACAAGGCCATTCGGCCTCCGTTTTGCTTGCCGTTTGCGCCGGCGTGCCTTATTTATCGTTCGGTCGATCACACATCGTATTTCAAAGAGAATTACAAAGTAATTTTTTCGTACTTTGTTTCGTACCCAAAGAGTACTTAACTCGTGTGATTTTGATTCCTTGTACAAGGTCATTCGACCTCCGTTTTGCTTGCCGTTTGCGCCGGCGTGCCTTATTTATCGTTCGGTCGATACCACATCAGTACTTCAAAGAGAATTACAAACGATTATTTTCGTACTTTGTTTCGTACCCATAGAGTACTTAACAGTGTGATTTTTGATTCCTTGTACAAGGCCATTCTGACCTCCGTTTTGTTTGCCGTTTGCGCCGGCGTGCCTTATTTATCGTTCTGGTCGATATCACATCAGTACTTCAAAGACAATTACAAACGTTTTTTTTCGTACTTTTTTTCTTACACATAGAGTACTTAACAGTGTGATTTTTGATTCCTTGTACAAGGCCATTTTGGCCTCCGTTTTGCTAGCCGTTTGCGCCGGCATGCCTTATTTATCGTTCTGGTCGATATCACATCAGTACTTCAAAGAGAATTACAAACATTTTTTTCGTACTTTTTTTCGTACCCATAGAGTACTTAACTGTGTGATTTTTGATTTCTTGTACAAGGCCATTCTGGCCTCCGTTTTGCTTGCCGTTTGCGCCGGCGTGCCTTATT
Organism: Gentiana straminea; assembly: GCA_036785695.1. Taxonomy (NCBI): domain Eukaryota; kingdom Viridiplantae; phylum Streptophyta; class Magnoliopsida; order Gentianales; family Gentianaceae; genus Gentiana; species Gentiana straminea. The sequence goes on from JAVUPR010000544.1 coordinate 73,583, forward strand.
TTTCATTCTGGTCGATATCACATCAGCACTTCCAAGAGATTTACAAAAGTTTTTTTTCGTACTTTTTTTCGTACCCATAGAGTACTTAACTGTGTGATTTTTGATTCCTTGTACAAGCCCATTCTGGCCTCCGTTTTGCTTGCCGTTTGCGCCCGCGTGCCTTATTTATCGTTCGGTCGATATCACATCGTACTTCAAAGAGAATTACAAACGTTTTTTTTTTTTCGTACCCATAGAGTACTTAACCGTGTGATTTTGATTTCTTGTACAAGGCCATTCTCGCCTCCGTTTTGCTTGCCGTTTGCGCCGGCGTGCCTTATTTATCGTTCGGTCGATATCACATCGTACTTCAAAGAGAATTACAAACATTTTTTTTCGTACTTTTTTTCGTACCCATAGAGTACTTAACGTGTGATTTTTGATTCCTTGTACAAGGCCATTCTCGGCCTCCGTTTTGCTTGCCGTTTGCGCCGGCGTGCCTTATTTATCGTTCGGTCGATATCACATCGTACTTCAAAGAGAATTACAAACGTTTTTTTTTGTACTTTTTTTCGTTCCCATAGAGTACTTAACTGTGTGATTTTTGATTTCTTGTACAAGGCCATTCTGGCCTCCGTTTTGCTTGCCGTTTTCGCCGGCGTGCCTTTTTTATCGTTCGGTCGATATCACATCGTATTTCAAAGAGAATTACAAACTTTTTTTTCGTACTTTTTTTCGTACCCATAGATTACTTAACTGTGTGATTTTTGATTCCTTGTACAAGGCCATTTCGCCTCCGATTTGCTTGTCATTTGCGCCGGCGTGCCTTATTTATCGTTCGGTCGATATCACATCGTATTTCAAAGAGAATTACAAACGTTTTTTTTCATACTTTTTTTCGTACCCATAGAGTACTTAACTCGTGTGATTTTTGATTCCTTGTACAAGGCCATTCTTGCCTCCGTTTTGCTTGCCGTTTGCGCCGGCGTGCCTTATTTATCGTTCGGTCGATATCACATCGTATTTCAAAGAGAATTACAAACGTTTTTTAACGTACTTTTTTTCGTACCAATAGAGTACTTAACAAAGTGTGATTTTTGATTCCTTGTACAAGGCCATTCTGGCCTCCGTTTTGCTTGCCGTTTGCGCCGGCGTGCCTTATTTATCGTTCGATCGATAACACATCGTACTTCAATGAGAATTACAAAGTTTTTTTTCGTACTTTGTTTCGTACCCAAAGAGTACTTAACTGTGTGATTTTGATTCCTTGTACAAGGTCATTCTGACCTCCGTTTTGCTTGCCGTTTGCGCCGGCGTGCCTTATTAATCGTTCTGGTCGATACCACATCAGTACTTCAAAGAGAATTACAAACGATTATTTTCGTACTTTGTTTCGTACCCATAGAGTACTTAACTGTGTGATTTTTGATTCCTTGTACAAGGCCATTCTGACCTCCGTTTTGTTTGCCGTTTACGCCGGCGTGCCTTATTTATCGTTCTGGTCGATACCACATCAGTACTTCAAAGACAATTACAAACGTTTTTTTTCATACTTTTTTTCGTACACATATAGTACTTAGCTGTGTGATTTTTGATTCCTTGTACAAGGCCATTCTGCAATCCGTTTTGCTTGTCGTTTGCGCCGGCGTGCCTTAATTATCGTTTTGGTCGATAACACATCAGTACTTCAATGAGAATTACAAACGTTTTTTTCGTACTTTGTTTTGCACCCATAGAGTACTTAACGGTGTGATTTTTGATTCCTTGTACAAGGCCATTCTGAGCTTTGTTTTGCTTGCGTTTGTGCCGACGTGCCTTATTTCTTGTGTAAGTATGAGTTGACCACAGAAAATGTTGTCTTGGGGGATGACTTATTGATACTTTGTTCGGGACGAAGCAAAGTTTAAGTGGCATTTTGATGATGACTTAAAATATACCCATTTATGTCATCAATTATAACCTTAAATCGGAGTTAATTATACATATTTCATATTTAATCACGTGTTTATATTTATTATAATGATAAGTGATTATTAATATGATAATTGGTATTTAGTCGTTTTTATTATAAAAGAGCAATTAATTGTGTGATAAATGTCGATTTTGCGATCATGATAAATCGGGAAGATAATTATCATACAATCGGGAGATCTCAAAATAAAAGAGAAGAAAATCGGAGCATTGAAGAAAAGATAAATCAGATCAATTCAAAAGCATGGAGTGGGGAACAAGTCAGACGAAGCAAAATTGAAAATGCGTAAAGAGGGAGGCTCGGTCGACCGAGCCATGCCATTCGGTCGACCGAGCGTGTAGGTTCGGTCACCCGAGCCTAATCTGATAAATGCATGTCAATCTTCTGGATTCTCCCTATATCGGCTACAACTCCTATATAATTAGCAGCCACGATGCTGAGAACACACACCACTACAACACAAAAAACAATTCATACAATTTTAGCTTTTAAGTTTTAGTTTTATTTTCTTTATGTTCATACATTGTGGATTCGTCGGATTCTCCGATTAGGGAGCACATTAAAGAGTGGGAGTCACTCTCGTCTTCGAGGGTATGACTATTCAATTATGCAATCTTTATTTGTAGATCTGATGTATTTTATTATGGAGTAGTTTTATTTGTATTGATTGCGTGATGTAGATTGATTTACGAACCCATGTGTTTAGGTTAGAAACGTTAAGAAGTAATCATGATTTGTTCCAGCACAGAACCACCGTGTTCGGTTGACCTAGACGTGTCACTCGGTCGCCCGAGTGCTGTCGTTCGGTCGACCGAGCCTGGCAATGTGTAGGGCAATATTATGATCGGCTTCGACTACGTCGATTCTCCGAATTGGAATTAAAACGAGTAATTAAACCCGATCAACTTAATTATTTGTCATCATAATTTAACATGAAACCCAAAAAGTGATTGTTACTTAGGATATAGATTGAATCGGCATCTAAGAAGTACGCCTTACCCTAGAATGTTGCTTAGATGAGGTTACGGTTTATACCGGCATCCCTAGTCTCGTAATTGTGTCGAAGTTATATGAGATGGAGGCATTAAAAAGCAAAGTCACGTAATGGAGGCACGATGATTTAGATGACCTAATTGGAGCTAAATCTACCTTGGGGATGACTCCCGTAGTCATAATAATTAATCTTTAACGTTTGTTTTGTCTCGTTATCATCCTAATTCACATGGGGGAGTTATAATCTACTAGCGTAATCAATACTATTTGTTTAGATAATATCAACCGTATTATCCGTGTTTAGTAGTTTTTAGTCTGTCTTTGTGTCTTGTGGTTGTCACTATTTTATTTTCTGCATTTAGTTGGTCGTAGACCGCCTTTTCAATTTAGTTCTAATAGGATAAAGTTGTGTTTTATTTGTGCCGAGTCTCTCGTGGGATCGACCTCGACTCTATCTCGGCTATACTACAATTGAACCTAGTTCTCTTGCTAGTGTGTTAGTGGGCATCGAGTTAATAATTTAACTTGACCTCCATCAAGTTTTTGGCGCCGTTGCCGGGGACTCGAGTCATTAAATTAAGATATAGCTTATTTTGTTAGAACCGGATTCGTGAATATTCGTGAATAAGAGTCCGTATATTAAAGTTGTCATAAAAAAAAAAAAAAAAAAAAAAAGTGTTCGGTCGACCGAACACTATCCCTCGGTCGACCGAGAATTAGTTTTCTTTTTCGTTTCGTTCGTACGCTTTAAAATATTCTCGTTTTCGTTTTATTTACGTTTTCTTTTCTCGAACTTATTTCGAGTCCGTTTTTTATTTAGTTAGTTAAAGGCCTAGCCTTTACTAGTGATTAATTGTTTTATTGTTGTTTATTATTTTATAGTACGCTACTCGGAAATCGAAGGAACCGCTTGAACCTTATAATCCCGAGATAGAGAAATTTGCGAGAAGGAATAGGAAGTTAGCTAGGGAACCGGCTAAGCAAGGAGAAGAGGATCCAAATCGTGAGGAAAGCGAGCAATGAGTGGAAGAAGGACATACAACCGATCATTCCGAACATTCCGAATCCGGCGTAAATGGAAGGTCAATCCAAACCAGGTACCTAATCCCGTTATTAATCCCGTTATTAATAATGCCAATAATGTGAATGCAAATGCTAATAATGAGAACCAAGCCCTAGTTCAAGGAGCGAGGCGCACTTTGCAAAGTTATGCAACGCCCACTATTGAACAATTCATTCCCGCTATCGTAGCACCGCAAGATGCTGCGGAAGTCTATCACCCTAGGCCTAATGTAATTCAAATGGTGACCAATTATTCTACTTTTCATGGAGTCCAAAACGAGGATCCCGGTGTTCACGTAACGAATTTCTTGGAAATCGTTAGCACCGTGAAACCGTAATTAATCCCGGAGGGGAACATTCGTCTTAAGCTTTTCCCTTTCACTTTGAAAGATAAAGCTAAGCAATGGCTTCTCTCTTTAGAGGCCGGATCTATCACAACTTGGGAACAATTGTTGCAAAATTCATGAATAAGTATTTTCCCTTAGGAAAAACTTTTAAGTTACGCCAAGACATCCTAGGATTTAAGCAACAACCCGGGGAGAGTTTTGATCAAGCTTGGGAGCGTTTTAAGGAAGCTATGAGGAAGTGTCCTCATCATGACATCTCTCTTTGGCTTTTAATGCAAACTTTTTACCATGGGTTGAGAGAGACTGAGAAAATTAGAGTAGACGCCTCCAGCAATGGAGCGTTTGTTCTTTTATCTCCTGAGGAGGCACAAGGGAAGATGGAGCAAATAGCGATGAATAGCCAATGGGGAGGCAATGACATAGCTACTGTGAAGATGGCCGCTGATATATTTGATGATAGTGCATCTACCAAAATCTTAGAACAACTTTCTGTTATCAATGATAAGGTAGATGGGATGCAAGAGAGGATGACAAGAGTAGAGAAAGGGGCTGGAATCGAGGTAGCACCTCAAAGTGAGAATGCTGGTACTGAAGAAGCCAATTATATCGGGGGAGGGTACGTACCTAATCATAACCATCCCGGATTCCGATATAGTGACATTAACGCAGAGAAAGGCCTAAACCGCCTACCACTTATGTACCAAACAGACTAAAACTTTTGGTTGGGAAGCCGCGATAGAAAACCGAGTAATGTCGTCACCGACAATACGGGTCAACTTTCAAAATCTATGGCCGAGTTAGCCACTAACTTTAGCCAATATTGTCGAAGACAGATGCCAAAGTAACCAATCAGAAGCTTTAGTTCAAAATCTCACGCACTGTGTAGGACAACTAGCCGAGCAAGTCTCAACTAGACCTCCCGGAGGGTTGCCAAGCAACACCGAAAAGAACCCTAAGGATTTGAATGCGATCATGACAAGAAGTGGAAAAGAGGTAACTCCACCATCCTTGCAAAAGAAAGAAAGAGTCACAAAGAATAAGGATGGTGAGCCAAGCAATGAGACTAATACTTCCGAGACTTTGCCTGAGCAAAGAACGTATAAAGAACCTGCTGGCCCTAGAGTTGAACTTTACAACAACAAGTATCCAATTTTCACTGATGTCGATCCTTCAACTCTACCTTATCCTCCACCAAAGCCGAAGCCTAAGTTTGATAATAAGAGGTATAAGAAGTTCGTGGATATGTTTAGTAAGTTACAAATCAATATACCCCTAGTTGAAGCACTAGCTGAAATGCCTGAGTACACCAAGTTTTTAAAAGACGCCGTCTCAACTAAAAGGAAACTTCTAGATTTAGAGACCATATGCCTTAACGAGGAGTGCTCACCATTCTTCAACATAAGTTACCCCCAAAATGCAAAGATCCGGGAAGTTTTCTCATTCCCCGCACCATAGGTAACGTATGTCCGAACAAAGCTTTGTGTGATCTAGAGCTAGCGTGAACCCGATGCCACTATCTATTTTTCGGAAGCTAGGCATGAAAGATCTTAAGAAGACCTCAATCACGTTGCAATTAGCCGACCGTTCGTCAAGGAACCGTGTGGAGTGGTTGAGGATGTGCTAGTAAGAGTTGAAAAGTTTGTATTCCCTGTCGACTTTGTGGTATTAGATATGGAAGCTAACTACGAAGTGCCCTTGATATTAGGGAGACCTTTCATGGCTACTAGTAGAACGCTAATTGATGTTTACAAAGGCGAGTTGGTGTTAAGAGTGAACGAAGAGAGAGTTGCATTCAATGTCTTCGACACTATGAAGCAACCTGATGATGGAGAGGATGCATGTTTCATGTTGGATTCCATTGATAGGATCGTTCAAGAATTTCAACAACATGAAAGTATCAAGGATTTCTTGGATACTGTCTTAGAAGAAGAAGATGAAGTCAAGTACGTGAGTAGTGAGGAGGAGAAGATGATATGGCCAGGATGTAGTAGAGGACCCCAAGACCCCGTAGAGGAAGTAAGTGCCGCGGAGATTGAAAGATTCTATCATAGACCAACGTGGCATAAGTACTTCGAACTCAAACTCACCGGTCAAAAGTTGAAGACCTCTTTGGAAGAACCTCCCACAAATTTGACTTTAAAACCTCTTCCTGCGAATTTGAAGTATGTGTTTCTTCAAGATGAGACTTTGCCGCTAATCATATCTTCTTCCTTGACGGACTTACAAGAGGAGAAACTAATGAGAGTTCTGAGAGAGTACCGCGGAGCATTTGGATGGACCATAGCTGACGTTAAATGGCATTAGTCCTAGCGTATGTATGCACAAGATCTCCGTGGACCCCGAAAAGAAAGCGGTTGCACAACCTCGCAGGCGTTTAACCCCACAATTAAAGGAAGTGGTTAGGGATGAGGTTATAAAAATGCTAGAAATGGGAATTATATTTCCAATTGCTGATAGCGAATGGGTAAGCCCTATCCACGTAGTTCCCAAAAAGGGAGGATTGACGGTGCAAGCCAATGAGTTGAATGAGTTAATTCCTGTGAGGCTAATCACCGGTCATCGAGTATGCATAGACTTTAGGAAACTAAATGATGCAACTCGTAAAGACCATTTTCCTCTTCCCTTCATCGATCAAATGCTCGAGAGACTGAGCGGGCATGCTTTCTATTGTTTTCTTGACGGGTATTCGGGATACTATCAAATCCACATCTCGCCCGAAGATCGTGAGAAAACAACATTTACATGCCCATACGGGACATTTGCGTATAATCGAATGCCATTTGGATTGTGCAACGCCCCCGCAACATTTCAACGGTGTATGATGTCATTATTTGCGGATATGGTGGAAGACTTCTTGGAAATCTTTATGGATGATTTCTCCGTGTTTGGAGACGATTTCGATTCATGTCTCGCACATCTAGCACGAGTGTTGAAGAGATGTGAAGAGACTAATCTTGTGCTTAATCGGGAGAAGTGTCATTTGATGGTTACGGAAGGTATAGTACTAGGCCACCGCATATCAAAGAACGGTATGTAGAGGTGGATAGAGCCAAAGTTGAGGTGATCGAGAAACTACCTCCACCTACTAATCTTAAAACTTTGCGAGGTTTTTTAGGCCACGCCGGATTTTATCGTAGGTTTATCAAGGACTTTTCCTTGGTCTCTAGACCTCTTACCGAATTATTGGCCAAGGACGTACCATTCGTGTTTTCTAATGAGTGCATAAAAGCTTTCAACGAAATAAAAAGTAGACTGATTACTGCACCCGTTCTGGTCGCACCGGATTGGGATCTTCCGTTCGAACTGATGTGTGATGCAAGTGATACCGCCGTTGGCGCCGCTTTGGGTCGAGAAAGGATAAGATTTTTAGGCCCATTTATTATGCAAGTCGGACTTTGAATGCTGCCCAAAGAAATTACGCCACAACGGAGAAGGAACTTTTGGCCGTTATCTTTGCTTTTGACAAATTTAGATCTTACTTAGTGGGATCTAAAGTCACCGTGTGGATCGACCATGCGGCTCTTAAGTATCTCCTAGCAAAGCAAGATTCAAAGCCGAGATCGTTGAGATGGATTCTACCGCCGCAAGAATTTGACGTAGAAATCCGAGATAAGAAAGGAAGTGAGAACGTGGTGGCCGATCATCTATCGCGCTTACAATTAGAGGATGGTGAGGAATTACCCGAGATAGGAGAATCTTTTCCCGATGAACAACTTTTCTCCATCACCACCATCGTGGGACATAATGATTGTGCCGCAGCTTTCTTCGCGAATGAGGTTGTGAAGGAGAAGAAGCAACCATGGTTTAGTTTGTTTGTCAATTATCTATCCGCAAAGTACCGCCACCAAATCTCACCGTCCCGTAAAGAAAAAAATTCTTTAAAGATCTTAGACATTATTATTGGGATGAACCGTACTTGTTTAAGCTAGGATCCGATAATGTTTTTCGAAGATGTGTGCCGAGGAAGAGTATAATGATATCCCGAAGCATTGTCATTCTTATGAAGTTGGAGGACACTACGGGGGAGATAAAACCGCGGCCAAAGTCCTCCAATGCGGTTTTTATTGGCCGACATTGTTTAAGGATGCACACCAATATGCAAAGGCATGTCATGCTTGTCAAATGACAGGTAATATTTCAAGGAGGAATGAGATGCCACTCAAGAGCATCTTAGAAGTGGAGCTTTTTGACGTTTGGGGAATAGATTTTGTTGGACCCTTCACTTCATCACTATCTAACCGATATATCTTAGTTGCCGTTGATTATGTATCCAAATGGGTCGAGGCCATTGCTTCCCCTACTAACGATGCTGTGGTTGTGGTTAGATTCTTGAAGAAGAATATTTTTACAAGGTTTGGGACGCCTAGTGGCGATTATAAGCGACAATGGTAGTCATTTTTGTAATAAACCTTTTGAACGGCCGATGATTAAGTATGGGGTTCGACATAAACTAGCATCGCATATCACCCCCGTACTAGTGGACATGTGTAGAAGTCACCAATCGAGAGATAAAGCGTATCCCGGGAAAACTCGTTAATACGACTAGGAAGGATTGGTCGTTACGTTTAGACGACGCTTTATGGGCTTATAGGATCGCATATAAAACCTCGATTGGAATGTCACCATATAGGATTGTTTTTGGAAAGGCATGTCATCTACCCGTGGAACCGGAGCACCGGGCCGCGTGGGCAACAAGGATGCTAAATTTTGACGAGACGTTGGCCGGTGAGAAAAGGATGTTAGAATTAACTCGCCCGGAGGAGTTTCGTTTAGAGGCATACGAGAATGCCAAGATTTTCAAGGAGCGCACGAAGAAGTTTCATGACAAAAAGATTCTCGGAGAGAGGACCTTTCAAGAGGGTGATCCGGTTCTCTTGTACAATTCGCGCTTAAGACTCTTCCCGGGTAAGTTGAAATCAAGATGGTATGGCCCATTTCAAGTACAACAAGTCTTTCCTTCGGAGCGGTGGAGCTATTCAATTTTAAAGACGAGTCCGCATTTGTGGTCAATGGTCATCGTCTTAAGCATTATCACGGGCTTCCGCCGCCGCCGAGGAGGAGGTTTTGTACCTCGATGACCCCGTCTATGAATAAACCATCTTGAGCTGAGTCGAGCTAGCGACTATAAACTTAGAACTACTACTTATAACTATCTTTTTCGTTTCTCTTTTTAATAAAGTAGCATGCGCCTATCACGGTTTTTTTCATCTCGCCATGTTCCGAGTCTAAGTTCGGAATAAACGAGGTTTTTTCCTTGATAGCCGTCATGTGAGTTTTTATTTAGGTTTAAATCCCTTTTGGTCTTGTCCATGGAAGTATAAAATAAAGTGGCTTAAACTCGTTTTTAGATATCTATATCTAATTACCGCCACATTATTTTATAACTTCCATAGACATGGTATTTGACGATTTCGTGGAGCTTGTTTGTTTATACAGATGTGTCCGTCTCTCCACACCGTGCCGATGATTACTCCGATAATGTTCCTTTACTTGGGAGCCGTTTCCGAGCTAAGTCTTTCATCTTGAACTCTCATTTATTTTTGTCATTGAGGACAATGCCATGTTTAAGTGGGGGGCAAAGGGGACTTAGCTATATATTATGCTATATGTTGAAAAAGTCAAGGGGAACGGAATACTGAGACAATATTGAGCCAAATTTAAAATTTTTATGGATAAATGCCAAGTTGTTTAACTCGCACCCTTAAACTTGTGAAGTTCTTATACTTAGAATTAATAGGAAATGAACCAAGTTGCGTGAGTACGTGGTCATATTATACTTTTGCGATAAATTGTTAGTAAACTTAAGGATATTCATGCCAACAATTGCAAGTAGTTAGGTATTGTTCAATTACTCAACATGTGAATCGCTTAGTACCGTATGAGTTATAATAATTGAAAGAAGTATGTGTACATTGCGTAGATAATTGGTTACGAGGACCTAGTGTCGACATTTGTCGACCGATGTATTCGATCTTCTAGCCAACAAAAGCGGAGTAATAAGCTGGACGTACCCGTGTTTTGACAATGCATTAAAACATCGGGCTTGTAGTAACATTACCAAAGTAGCCCCGCGCTTGTGGTAATATTCGATGCTACGCTTAATCTAAGATAGGGGTACTCTATGAAAAGTTTTCTTCCTTGAGATTAGTAGTATTCGAAAAATATGCAAAATTGAAAAAAATTTCGAATTTTTAGAGGCTTTGAGTAGTACTCGGTCTCCAAGTCCAAAAACCCTATAGATACGCTCTTGCTTATTTTTCTAGTGCTTTAACCATTGCGAGGCATAAGAAGTATGAATGCTGATGTTGGTGAATTTAGATATGAAGTCTGCATAAACTCTAATCTTGCTACATTTATATAAAACCAATGCACATGCACACAATCACTTCGATTCATAGCGAGTAGTGAATAATGCTTATCTTATGAGCATGACCGGTATGAGTTGACTCGGGTTTCTTGTGTAAGTATGAGTTGACCACGTAAAATGTTGTCTTGGGGGATGACTTGTTGATACTTTGTTCGGGACGAAGCAAAGTTTAAGTGGGGGCATTTTGATGACAAGCTTAAAATATACCCATTTATGTCATCAATTATAACCTTAAATCGGAGTTAATTATACATATTTCATATTTAATCACGTGTTTATATTTATTATTTAATGATAAGTGATTATTAATATGATAATTGGTATTTAGTCGTTTTTATTATAAAAGAGCAATTAATTGTGTGATAAATGTCGATTTTGCGATCATGATAAATCGGGAAGATAATTATCATACAATCGGGAGATCTCAAGATAAAAGAGAAGAAAATCGGAGCATTGAAGAAAAGATAAATCAGATCAATTCAAAAGCATGGAGTGGGGAACAAGTCAGACGAACCGAATTTGAAAACGCGTAAAGAAGGAGGCTCGGTCGACCGAGCCATGCCATTCGGTCGACCGAGCGTGTAGGTTCGGTCACCCGAGCCTAATGTGATAAATGCATGTCAATCTTCTGGATTCTCCCTATGTCGGCTACAACTCCTATATAAACAGCAGCCACGATGCTGAGAACACACACCACTACAACACAAAAACAATTCATACAATTTTAGCTTTTAAGTTTTAGTTTTATTTTCTTTATGTTCGTACATTGTGGATTCGTCGGATTCTCCGATTAGGGAGCGCATTAAAGAGTGGGAGTCACTCTCGTCTTCGAGGGTATGACTATTCAATTATGCAATCTTTATTCGTAGATCTGTTATATTTTATTATGGAGTAATTTTATCTGTATTGATTGCGTGATGTAGATTTATTTACGAACCCATGTGTTTAGGTTAGAAACGTTAAGAAGTAATCATGATTTGTTCCGGCACAGAACTGTGTTCGGTCGACCTAGACGTGTCACTCGGTCGCCCGAGTGCTGTCGTTCGGTCGACCGAGCCTGGCAATGTGTAGGGCAATATTATGATCGGCTTCGACTACGTCAGATTCTCTGAATTGGAATTAAAACGAGTAATTAAACCTGATCAACTTAATTATTTGTCATCATAATTTAACATGAAACCCAAAAAGTGATTGTTACTTAGGATATAGATTGAATCGGCATCTAAGAAGTACGCCTTACCCTAGAATGTTGCTTAGATGAGGTTACGGTTTATACCGGCATCCCTAGTCTCGTAATTGTGTCGAAGTTATATGAGATGGAGGCATTAAAAAGCGAAGTCACGTAATGGAGGCACGATGATTTAGATGACCTAATTGGAGCTAAATCTACCTTAGGGATGACTCCCGTAGTCATAATAATTAATCTTTAACGTTTGTTTTGTCTCGTTATCATCCTAATTCACATGGGGGAGTTATAATCTACTAGCGTAATCAATACTATTTGTTTAGATAATATCAACCGTATTATTCGTGTTTTAGTAGTTTTTAGTCTTTGTGGTCTTTTGTGTCTTGTGGTTGTCACTATTTTATTTTCTCGCATTTAGTTGGTCGTAGACCGCCTTTTCAATTTAGTTCTAATAGGATAAAGTTGTGTTTTATTTGTGCCGAGTCTCTCGTGGGATCGACCTCGACTCTATCCGGCTATACTACAATTGAACCTAGTTCTCTTGCTAGTGTGTTAGTAGGCATCGAGTTAATAATTTAACTTGACCTCCATCAAGTACTTAACCGTGTGATTTTTGATTCCTTGTACAAGGCCATTCTCGGCCTCCGTTTTGCTTGCCGTTTGCGCCGGCGTGCCTTATTTATCGTTCGGTCGGATATCACATCGCAATTCAAAGAGAATTACAAATGTTTTTTTTCATACTTTTTCTCGTACCCATAGAGTACTTAACCGTGTGATTTTTGATTTCTTGTACAAGGCCATTCGCCTCCGTTTTGCTTGCCGTTTGCGCCGGCGTGCCTTATTTATCGTTATGGTCGATATCACATCAGTACTTCAAAGAGAATTACAAATGTTTTTTTTCGTACTTTTTTTCGTACCCATAGAGTATTTAACTTGTGATTTTTGATTCCTTGTACAAGGCCATTCTGGCCTCCGTTTTGCTTTCCGTTTGCGCCGGCGTGCCTTATTTATCGTTCGGTCGATATCACATCGTACTTCAAAGAGAATTACAAACATTTTTTTTGTACTTTTTTCGTACCCATAGAGTACTTAATCGTGTGATTTTTGATTCCTTGTACAAGGCCATTCCGCCTCCGTTTTGCTTGCCGTTTGCGCCGGCGTGCCTTATTTATCGTTCTGGTCGATATCACATCAGTACTTCAAAGAGAATTACAAACATTTTTTTTCGTACTTTTTTTCGTACCCATAGAGTACTTAACTGTGTGATTTTTGATTTCTTGTACAAGGCCATTCTGCCTCCGTTTTGCTTGCCGTTTGCGCCGGCGTGCCTTATTTATCGTTCTAGTCGATATCACATCAATACTTCAAAGAGAATTACAAACGTTTTTTTTCGTACTTTTTTTCGTACCCATATAGTACTTAACTGTGTGATTTTTGATTCCTTGTATAAGGCCATTCTGCCTCCGTTTTGCTTGCCGTTTGCGCCGGCGTGCCTTATTTATCGTTCGGTCGATATCACATCGCATTTCAAAGAGAATTACAAACGTTTTTTTTCGTACTTTTTTTCGTACCCATAGAGTACTTAACCGTGTGATTTTTGATTCCTTGTACAAAGCCATTTCGGCCTCCGTTTTGCTTGCCGTTTGCGCCGGCGTGCCTTATTTATCGTTCGGTCGATATCACATCGCACTTCAAAGAGAATTACAAACGTTTTTTTTCGTACTTTTTTTCGTACCCATAGAGTACTTAATCGTGTGATTTTTGATTCCTTGTACAAGGCCATTCTCGCCTCCGTTTTGCTTGCCGTTTGCGCCGGCGTGCCTTATTTATCGTTCGGTCGATATCACATCGCAATTCAAAGAGAATTACAAACGTTTTTTTTCGTACTTTTTTTCGTACCCATAGAGTACTTAACTCGTGTGATTTTTGATTTCTTGTACAAGGCCATTCGGCCTCCGTTTTGCTTGCCGTTTGCGCCGGCGTGCCTTATTTATCGTTCGGTCGATATCACATCGCATTTCAAAGAGAATTACAAACGTTTTTTTTCGTACTTTTTTTCGTACCCATAGAGTACTTAACTCGTGTGATTTTTGATTCCGTGTACAAGGCCATTCCGCCTCCGTTTTGCTTGCCGGTTGCGCCGGCGTGTCTTATTTATCGTTCGGTCGATATCACATCTGTACTTCAAAGAGAATTACAAACGTTTTTTTCGTACTTTTTTTCTTACCCATTGAGTACTTAACTGTGTGATTTTTGATTCCTTGTACAAAGCCATTCGCCTCCGTTTTGCTTGCCGTTTGCGCCGGCGTGCCTTATTTATCGTTCGGTCGATATCACATCGCATTTCAAAGAGAATTACAAACGTACTTTTTTTCGTACCCATAGAGTACTTAATCGTGTGATTTTTGATTCCTTGTACAAGGCCATCCCGGCCTCCGTTTTGCTTGCCGTTTGCGCCGGCGTGCCTTATTTATCGTTCGGTCGATATCACATCGTAATTCAAAGAGAATTACAAATTTTTTTTCGTACCCATAGAGTACTTAATCGTGTGATTTTTGATTCCTTGTACAAGGCCATTCTCGCCTCCGTTTTGCTTGCCGTTTGCGCCGGCGTGCCTTATTTATCGTTCGGTCGATATCACATCGTATTTCAAAGAGAATTACAAACGTTTTTTTTCGTACTTTTTATCGTACCCATAGAGTACTTAACTCGTGTGATTTTTGATTCCTTGTACAAGGCCATTCGGCCTCCGTTTTGCTTGCCGTTTGCGCCGGCGTGCCTTATTTATCGTTCGGTCGATATCACATCGTACTTCAAAGAGAATTACAAACGTTTTTTTTCGTACTTTTTTTCGTACCCATAGAGTACTTAATCGTGTGATTTTTGATTCTTGTACAAGGCCATTCTCGCCTCCGTTTTGCTTGCCGTTTGCGCCGGCGTGCCTTATTTATCGTTCGGTCGATATCACATCGTACTTCAAAGAGAATTACAAACGTTTTTTTTCGTACTTTTTTTCGTACCATAGAGTACTTAACCGTGTGATTTTTGATTCCTTGTACAAGGCCATTCTCGCCTCCGTTTTGCTTGCCGTTTGCGCCGGCGTGCCTTATTTATCGTTCGGTCGATATCACATCGCATTTCAAAGAGAATTACAAACGTTTTTTTTCATACTTTTTTTCGTACCCATAGAGTACTTAATCGTGTGATTTTTGATTCTTGTACAAGGCCATTCTCGCCTCCGTTTTGCTTGCCGTTTGCGCCGGCGTGCCTTATTTATCGTTATGGTCGATATCACATCGCATTTCAAAGAGAATTACAAATGTTTTTTTTCGTACTTTTTTTCGTACCCATAGAGTATTTAACTGTGTGATTTTTGATTCCTTGTACAAGGCCATTCTGGCCTCCGTTTTGCTTGCCGTTTGCGCCGGCGTGCATTATTTATCGTTCGGTCGATATCACATCGTACTTCAAAGAGAATTACAAACATTTTTTTTCGTACTTTTTTTTCGTACCCATAGAGTACTTAATCGTGAGATTTTTGATTCCTTGTACAAGGCCATTCTGGCCTCCGTTTTGCTTGCTGTTTGCGCCGGCGTGCCTTATTTATCATTCAGGTCGATATCACATCAATACTTCAAAGAGAATTACAAACGTTTTTTTTCGTACTTTTTTTCGTACCCATAGAGTACTTAACTGTGTGATTTTTGATTTCTTGTACAAGGCCATTCTGGCCTCCGTTTTGCTTGCCGTTTGCGCCGGCGTGCCTTATTTATCGTTCGGTCGATATCACATCGTACTTCAAAGAGAATTACAAACGTTTTTTTTCGTACTTTTTTTCGTACCCATATAGTACTTAATCGTGTGATTTTTGATTCCTTGTACAAGGCCATTCTCGCCTCCGTTTTGCTTGCCGTTTGCGCCGGCGTGCCTTATTTATCGTTCGGTCGATATCACATCGCACTTCAAAGAGAATTACAAAAGTTTTTTTTCGTACTTTTTTTCGTACCCATAGAGTACTTAACCGTGTGATTTTTGATTCCTTGTACAAAGCCATTCTGGCCTCCGTTTTGCTTGCCGTTTGCGCCGGCGTGCCTTATTTATCGTTCGGTCGATATCACATCGCAATTCAAAGAGAATTACAAACGTTTTTTTTCGTACTTTTTTTCGTACCCATAGAGTACTTAACCGTGTGATTTTTGATTCCTTGTACAAGGCCATTCTGGCCTCCGTTTTGCTTGCCGTTTGCGCCGGCGTGCCTTATTTATCGTTCGGTCGATATCACATCGCAATTCAAAGAGAATTACAAACGTTTTTTTTCGTACTTTTTTTCGTACCCATAGAGTACTTAACCGTGTGATTTTTGATTCTTGTACAAGGCCATTCCGCCTCCGTTTTGCTTGCCGTTTGCGCCGGCGTGCCTTATTTATCGTTCGGTCGATATCACATCGCATTTCAAAGAGAATTACAAACATTTTTTTTCGTACTTTTTTTCGTACCCATAGAGTACTTAACCGTGTGATTTTTGATTCCTTGTACAAGGCCATTCCGGCCTCCGTTTTGCTTGCCGTTTGCGCCGGCGTGCCTTATTTATCGTTCGGTCGATATCACATCGCATTCAAAGAGAATTACAAACATTTTTTTTCGTACTTTTTTTCGTACCCATAGAGTACTTAACCGTGTGATTTTTGATTCCTTGTACAAGGCCATTCTCGGCCTCCGTTTTGCTTGCCGTTTGCGCCGGCGTGCCTTATTTATCGTTCGGTCGATATCACATCGCATTTCAAAGAGAATTACAAACGTTTTTTTTCGTACTTTTTTTCGTACCCATAGAGTACTTAACCGTGTGATTTTTGATTCCTTGTACAAGGCCATTCTCCGCCTCCGTTTTGCTTGCCGTTTGCGCCGGCGTGCCTTATTTATCGTTCGGTCGATATCACATCAAGACTTCAAAGAGAATTACAAACGTATTTTTTTTCGTACCCATAGAGTACTTAACCGTGTGATTTTTGATTCCTTGTACAAGGCCATCTCCGGCCTCCGTTTTGCTTGCCGTTTGCGCCGGCATGCCTTATTTATCGTTCTGGTCGATATCACATCCGTAATTCAAAGAGAATTACAAACGTTTTTTTTCGTACTTTTTTTCGTACCCATAGAGTACTTAATTGTGTGATTTTTGATTCCTTGTACAAGGCCATTCTGGCCTCCGTTTTGCTTGTCGTTTGCGCCGGCGTGCCTTATTTATCGTTCGGTCGATATCACATCGCACTTCAAAGAGAATTACAAACGTTTTTTTTCGTACCCATAGAGTACTTAACCGTGTGATTTTTGATTCCTTGTACAAGGCCATTGTTCGGTCGATATCACATCGCATTTCAAAGAGAATTACAAATGTTTTTTTTTCGAACTTTTTTTCGTACCCATAGAGTACTTAACCGTGTGATTTTTGATTTCTTGTACAAGGCCATTCTCGGGGCCTCCGTTTTGCTTGCCGTTTGCGCCGGCGTGCCTTATTTATCGTTCGGTCGATATCACATCGTATTTCAAAGAGAATTACAAACATTTTTTTTCGTACTTTTTTTCGTACCCATAGAGTACTTAACTCGTGTGATTTTTGATTTCTTGTACAAGGCCATTCGGCCTCCGTTTTGCTTGCCGTTTGCGCCGGCGTGCCTTATTTATCGTTCGGGTCGATATCACATCGTACTTCAAAGAGAATTACAAACGTTTTTTTTCGTACTTTTTTTCGTACCCATAGAGTACTTAATCGTGTGATTTTTGATTTCTTGTACAAGGCCATTCGCCTCCGTTTTGCTTGCCGTTTGCGCCGGCGTGCCTTATTTATCGTTCGTCGATATCACATCGTATTTCAAAGAGAATTACAAACGTTTTTTTTCATACTTTTTTTCGTACCCATAGAGTACTTAACAGTGTGATTTTTGATTCCTTGTACAAGGCCATTCTGGCCTCCGTTTTGCTTGCCGTTTGCGCCGGCGTGCCTTATTTATCGTTCGGTCGATATCACATCGCACTTCAAAGAGAATTACAAACGTTTTTTTTCGTACTTTTTTTCGTACCCATAGAGTACTTAACTCGTGTGATTTTTGATTTCTTGTACAAGGCCATTCCGGCCTCCGTTTTGCTTGCCGTTTGCGCCGGCGTGCCTTATTTATCGTTCGGTCGATATCACATCGCATTTCAAAGAGAATTACAAACATTTTTTTTCGTACTTTTTATCGTACCCATAGAGTACTTAATTGTGTGATATTTGATTCTTTGTACAAGGCCATTCTTGCCTCCGTTTTACTTGCCGTTTGCGCCGGCGTGCCTTATTTATCGTTCGGTCGATATCACATCGCATTTCAAAGAGAATTACAAACGTTTTTTTCGTACTTTTTTTCGTACCCATAGAGTACTTAATCGTGTGATTTTTGATTTCTTGTAAAGGCCATTCTCGCCTCCGTTTTGCTTGCCGTTCGCGCCGGCGTGCCTTATTTATCGTTCGGGTCGATATCACATCGCATTTCAAAGAGAATTACAAATGTTTTTTTTCGAACTTTTTTTCGTACCCATAGAGTACTTAATCGTGTGATTTTTGATTTCTTGTACAAGGCCATTCGCCTCCGTTTTGCTTGCCGTTTGCGCCGGCGTGCCTTATTTATCGTTCGGTCGATATCACATCGTACTTCAAAGAGAATTACAAACGTTTTTTTTCGTACTTTTTTTCGTACCCATAGAGTACTTAATCGTGTGATTTTTGATTTCTTTTACAAGGCCATTTCGGCCTCCGTTTTGCTTGCCGTTTGCGCCGGCGTGCCTTATTTATCGTTCGGTCGATATCACATCGTACTTCAAAGAGAATTACAAACGTTTTTTTTCGTATTTTTTTTCGTACCCATAGAGTACTTAATCGTGTGATTTTTGATTTCTTGTACAAGGCCATCTCGGCCTCCGTTTTGCTTGCCGTTTGCGCCGGCGTGCCTTATTTATCGTTCGGTCGATATCACATCGCATTTCAAAGAGAATTACAAACGTTTTTTTTCGTACTTTTTTCGTACCCATAGAGTACTTAACTCGTGTGATTTTTGATTCCTTGTACAAGGCCATTCCGGCCTCCGTTTTGCTTGCCGTTTGCGCCGGCGTGCCTTATTTATCGTTCGGGGTCGATATCACATCGCACTTCAAAGAGAATTACAAACGTTTTTTTTCGTACTTTTTTCCGTACCCATAGAGTACTTAACTCGTGTGATTTTTGATTCCTTGTACAAGGCCATTTCGGCCTCCGTTTTGCTTGCCGTTTGCGCCGGCGTGCCTTATTTATCGTTCGGTCGATATCACATCGTACTTCAAAGAGAATTACAAACGTTTTTTTTCGTACTTTTTTTCGTACCCATAGAGTACTTAACCGTGTGATTTTTGATTCTTGTACAAGGCCATTTCGCCTCCGTTTTGCTTGCCGTTTGCGCCGGCGTGCCTTATTTATCGTTCGGTCGATATCACATCAAGCATTTCAAAGAGAATTACAAACGTTTTTTTTCGTACTTTTTTTCGTACCCATAGAGTACTTAACTGCGTGTGATTTTTTGATTTTTGTACAAGGCCATTCGGCCTCCGTTTTGCTTGCCGCTTTGCGCCGGCGTGCCTTATTTATCGTTCGGTCGATATCACATCGCATTTCAAAGAGAATTACAAACGTTTTTTTCGTACTTTTTTTTCGTACCCATAGAGTACTTAATCGTGTGATTTTTGATTCCTTGTACAAGGCCATTCTCGCCTCCGTTTTGCTTGCCGTTTGCGCCGGCGTGCCTTATTTATCGTTCGGTCGATATCACATCGTACTTCAAAGAGAATTACAAACGTTTTTTTTCATACTTTTTTTCGTACCCATAGAGTACTTAACTCGTGTGATTTTTGATTTCTTGTACAAGGCCATTCTCGGCCTCCGTTTTGCTTGCCGTTTGCGCCGGCGTGCCTTATTTATCGTTTCGGTCGATATCACATCGTATTTCAAAGAGAATTACAAACGTTTTTTTTTCGTACTTTTTTCGTACCCATAGAGTACTTAATCGTGTGATTTTTGATTCCTTGTACAAGGCCATTTCGGCCTCCGTTTTGCTTGCCGTTTGCGCCGGCGTGCCTTATTTATCGTTCGGTCGATATCACATCGCACTTCAAAGAGAATTACAAACGCTTTTTTTCGTACTTTTTTTCGTACCCATAGAGTACTTAACGTGTGATTTTTGATTCCTTGTACAAGGCCATTCTGCCTCCGTTTTGCTTGCCGTTTGCGCCGGCGTGCCTTATTTATCGTTCGGTCGATATCACATCAATACTTCAAAGAGAATTACAAACCTTTTTTTTTTCGTACTTTTTTTTCGTACCCATAGAGTACTTAACGTGTGATTTTTGATTTCTTGTACAAGGCCATTCTCGCCTCCGTTTTGCTTGCCGTTTGCGCCGGCGTGCCTTATTTATCGTTCGGTCGATATCACACGTACTTCAAAGAGAATTACAAACGTTTTTTTTTTCGTACTTTTTTTCGTACCCATAGAGTACTTAACCGTGTGATTTTTGATTCCTTGTACAAGGCCATCTCCGGCCTCCGTTTTGCTTGCCGTTTGCGCCGGCGTGCCTTATTTATCGTTCGGTCGATATCACATCAAGTATTTCAAAGAGAATTACAAACGTTTTTTTTCGTACTTTTTTTCGTACCCATAGAGTACTTAAATCGTGTGATTTTTGATTCCTTGTACAAGGCCATTCGCCTCCGTTTTTGCTTGCCGTTTGCGCCGGCGTGCCTTATTTATCGTTCGGTCGATATCACATCGCATTTCAAAGAGAATTACAAACGTTTTTTTTCGTACTTTTTTTCGTACCCAGAGTACTTAACTGTGTGATTTTTGATTCCTTGTACAAGGCCATTCCGGCCTCCGTTTTGCTTGCCGTTTGCGCCGGCGTGCCTTATTTATCGTTCGGTCGATATCACATCGCATTTCAAAGAGAATTACAAACGTTTTTTTTTCGTACTTTTTTTTCGTACCCATAGAGTACTTAATCGTGTGATTTTTGATTTCTTGTACAAGGCCATTCTCGCCTCCGTTTTGCTTGCCGTTTGCGCCGGCGTGCCTTATTTATCGTTCGGTCGATATCACATCGCATTTCAAAGAGAATTACAAACGTTTTTTTCGTACTTTTTTTCGTACCCATGTAGTACTTAATCGTGTGATTTTTGATTCCTTGTACAAGGCCATTCGGCCTCCGTTTTGCTTGCCGTTTGCGCCGGCGTGCCTTATTTATCGTTCGGTCGATATCACATCGTACTTCAAAGAGAATTACAAACGTTTTTTTTCGTACTTTTTTTCGTACCCATAGAGTACTTAATCGTGTGATTTTTGATTCCTTGTACAAGGCCATTCGGCCTCCGTTTTGCTTGCCGTTTGCGCCGGCGTGCCTTATTTATCGTTCGGTCGATATCACATCGCACTTCAAAGAGAATTACAAACGTTTTTTTTCGTACTTTTTTCGTACCCATAGAGTACTTAACCGTGTGATTTTTGATTCCTTGTACAAGGCCATTCCTCGCCTCCGTTTTGCTTGCCGTTTGCGCCGGCGTGCCTTATTTATCGTTCGGTCGATATCACATCGCACTTCAAAGAGAATTACAAACGTTTTTTTTTCGTACTTTTTTTCGTACCCATAGAGTACTTAACTCGTGTGATTTTTGATTCCTTGTACAAGGCCATTCGGCCTCCGTTTTGCTTGCCGTTTGCGCCGGCGTGCCTTATTTATCGTTCGGTCGATATCACATCGCATTTCAAAGAGAATTACAAACGTTTTTTTTTCGTACTTTTTTTCGTACCCATAGAGTACTTAATCGTGTGATTTTTGATTCTTGTACAAGGCCATTCTCGCCTCCGTTTTGCTTGCCGTTTGCGCCGGCGTGCCTTATTTATCGTTCGGTCGATATCACATCGCACTTCAAAGAGAATTACAAACGTTTTTTTTCGTACTTTTTTTCGTACCCATAGAGTACTTAACTCGTGTGATTTTTGATTCCTTGTACAAGGCCATTCCGCCTCCGTTTTGCTTGCCGTTTGCGCCGGCGTGCCTTATTTATCGTTCGGTCGATATCACATCGCACTTCAAAGAGAATTACAAACGTTTTTTTTCGTACTTTTTTTCGTACCCATAGAGTACTTAACTCGTGTGATTTTTGATTCCTTGTACAAGGCCATTCGGGCCTCCGTTTTGCTTGCCGTTTGCGCCGGCGTGCCTTATTTATCGTTCGGTCGATATCACATCGCATTTCAAAGAGAATTACAAACGTTTTTTTTTTCGTACTTTTTTTCGTACCCATAGAGTACTTAACCGTGTGATTTTTGATTCCTTGTACAAGGCCATTCGGCCTCCGTTTTGCTTGCCGTTTGCGCCGGCGTGCCTTATTTATCGTTCGGTCGATATCACATCGCATTTCAAAGAGAATTACAAACGTTTTTTTCGTACTTTTTTTCGTACCCATAGAGTACTTAATCGTGTGATTTTTGATTCCTTGTACAAGGCCATTCTCGCCTCCGTTTTGCTTGCCGTTTGCGCCGGCGTGCCTTATTTATCGTTCGGTCGATATCACATCGCATTTCAAAGAGAATTACAAACGTTTTTTTTCGTACTTTTTTTCGTACCCATAAGAGTACTTAATCGTGTGATTTTTGATTTCTTGTACAAGGCCATTCTCGCCTCCGTTTTGCTTGCCGTTTGCGCCGGCGTGCCTTATTTATCGTTCGGGTCGATATCACACGCATTTCAAAGAGAATTACAAACGTTTTTTTTCGTACTTTTTTTCGTACCCATAGAGTACTTAATCGTGTGATTTTTGATTCCTTGTACAAGGCCATTCTCGGGCCTCCGTTTTGCTTGCCGTTTGCGCCGGCGTGCCTTATTTATCGTTCGGTCGATATCACATCGTACTTCAAAGAGAATTACAAACGTTTTTTTCGTACTTTTTTTCGTACCCATAGTACTTAACCGTGTGATTTTTGATTCCTTGTACAAGGCCATTCGCCTCCGTTTTGCTTGCCGTTTGCGCCGGCGTGCCTTATTTATCGTTCGGTCGATATCACATCGCACTTCAAAGAGAATTACAAACGTTTTTTTTCGTACTTTTTTTCGTACCCATAGAGTACTTAATCGTGTGATTTTTGATTCCTTGTACAAGGCCATTCTCGCCTCCGTTTTGCTTGCCGTTTGCGCCGGCGTGCCTTATTTATCGTTCGGTCGATATCACACGCATTTCAAAGAGAATTACAAACGTTTTTTTCGTACTTTTTTTCGTACCCATAGAGTACTTAATCGTGTGATTTTTGATTCCTTGTACAAGGCCATTCCGCCTCCGTTTTGCTTGCCGTTTGCGCCGGCGTGCCTTATTTATCGTTCGGTCGATATCACATCGCATTTCAAAGAGAATTACAAACGTTTTTTTTTCGTACTTTTTTTCGTACCCATGTAGAGTACTTAATCGTGTGATTTTTGATTCCTTGTACAAGGCCATTCGGCCTCCGTTTTGCTTGCCGTTTGCGCCGGCGTGCCTTATTTATCGTTCGGTCGATATCACATCGCATTTCAAAGAGAATTACAAACGTTTTTTTTCGTACTTTTTTTCGTACCCATGAAAGTACTTAATCGTGTGATTTTTGATTCCTTGTACAAGGCCATTCCGCCTCCGTTTTGCTTGCCGTTTGCGCCGGCGTGCCTTATTTATCGTTCGGTCGATATCACATCGCATTTCAAAGAGAATTACAAACGTTTTTTTTCGTACTTTTTTTCGTACCCATAGAGTACTTAACTCGTGTGATTTTTGATTCCTTGTACAAGGCCATTCGCCTCCGTTTTGCTTGCCGTTTGCGCCGGCGTGCCTTATTTATCGTTCGGTCGATATCACATCGCATTTCAAAGAGAATTACAAACATTTTTTTTCGTACTTTTTTTCGTACCCATAGAGTACTTAACTCGTGTGATTTTTGATTCTTGTACAAGGCCATTCGCCTCCGTTTTGCTTGCCGTTTGCGCCGGCGTGCCTTATTTATCGTTCGGTCGATATCACATCGCATTTCAAAGAGAATTACAAACGTTTTTTTTTTTCGTACTTTTTTTCGTACCCATAGAGTACTTAATCGTGTGATTTTTGATTCCTTGTACAAGGCCATTCGGCCTCCGTTTTGCTTGCCGTTTGCGCCGGCGTGCCTTATTTATCGTTCGGGTCGATATCACATCGCATTTCAAAGAGAATTACAAACGTTTTTTTTTTTCGTACTTTTTTTCGTACCCATAGAGTACTTAATCGTGTGATTTTTGATTCCTTGTACAAGGCCATTCTCGCCTCCGTTTTGCTTGCCGTTTGCGCCGGCGTGCCTTATTTATCGTTCGGTCGATATCACATCGCATTTCAAAGAGAATTACAAACGTTTTTTTCGTACTTTTTTTCGTACCCATGAGTACTTAATCGTGTGATTTTTGATTCCTTGTACAAGGCCATTCGCCTCCGTTTTGCTTGCCGTTTGCGCCGGCGTGCCTTATTTATCGTTCGGTCGATATCACACGCATTTCAAAGAGAATTACAAACGTTTTTTTTCGTACTTTTTTTCGTAATCCATAGAGTACTTAACCGTGTGATTTTTGATTCCTTGTACAAGGCCATTCCGCCTCCGTTTTGCTTGCCGTTTGCGCCGGCGTGCCTTATTTATCGTTCGGTCGATATCACACGCATTTCAAAGAGAATTACAAACGTTTTTTTCGTACTTTTTTTCGTACCCATAGAGTACTTAATCGTGTGATTTTTGATTCCTTGTACAAGGCCATTCGGCCTCCGTTTTGCTTGCCGTTTGCGCCGGCGTGCCTTATTTATCGTTCGGTCGATATCACATCGCATTTCAAAGAGAATTACAAACGTTTTTTTTTCGTACTTTTTTTCGTACCCATAGAGTACTTAACCGTGTGATTTTTGATTCCTTGTACAAGGCCATTCTCGCCTCCGTTTTGCTTGCCGTTTGCGCCGGCGTGCCTTATTTATCGTTCGGTCGATATCACATCGTACATTTCAAAGAGAATTACAAACGTTTTTTTCGTACTTTTTTTTTCGTACCCATAGAGTACTTAACCGTGTGATTTTTGATTCCTTGTACAAGGCCATTCCGCCTCCGTTTTGCTTGCCGTTTGCGCCGGCGTGCCTTATTTATCGTTCGGTCGATATCACATCGTATTTCAAAGAGAATTACAAACGTTTTTTTCGTACTTTTTTTCGTACCCATAGAGTACTTAATCGTGTGATTTTTGATTCCTTGTACAAGGCCATTCTCGCCTCCGTTTTGCTTGCCGTTTGCGCCGGCGTGCCTTATTTATCGTTCGGTCGATATCACATCGTATTTCAAAGAGAATTACAAACGTTTTTTTCGTACTTTTTTTCGTACCCATAGAGTACTTAATCGTGTGATTTTTGATTCCTTGTACAAGGCCATTCGCCTCCGTTTTGCTTGCCGTTTGCGCCGGCGTGCCTTATTTATCGTTCGGTCGATATCACATCGCATTTCAAAGAGAATTACAAACGTTTTTTTTCGTACTTTTTTTTCGTACCCATAGAGTACTTAACCGTGTGATTTTTGATTCCTTGTACAAGGCCATTCCGCCTCCGTTTTGCTTGCCGTTTGCGCCGGCGTGCCTTATTTATCGTTCGGTCGATATCACATCGTACTTCAAAGAGAATTACAAACGTTTTTTTTCGTACTTTTTTTTCGTACCCATAGAGTACTTAATCGTGTGATTTTTGATTCCTTGTACAAGGCCATTCTCGCCTCCGTTTTGCTTGCCGTTTGCGCCGGCGTGCCTTATTTATCGTTCGGTCGATATCACATCGCATTTCAAAGAGAATTACAAACGTTTTTTTTCGTACTTTTTTTCGTACCCATGTAGTACTTAATCGTGTGATTTTTGATTCCTTGTACAAGGCCATTCGGCCTCCGTTTTGCTTGCCGTTTGCGCCGGCGTGCCTTATTTATCGTTCGGTCGATATCACACGCATTTCAAAGAGAATTACAAACGTTTTTTTTCGTACTTTTTTTCGTACCCATAGAGTACTTAATCGTGTGATTTTTGATTCCTTGTACAAGGCCATTCGGCCTCCGTTTTGCTTGCCGTTTGCGCCGGCGTGCCTTATTTATCGTTCGGTCGATATCACACGCATTTCAAAGAGAATTACAAACGTTTTTTTCGTACGTTTTTTTCGTACCCATAGAGTACTTAACTCGTGTGATTTTTGATTCCTTGTACAAGGCCATTCGCCTCCGTTTTGCTTGCCGTTTGCGCCGGCGTGCCTTATTTATCGTTCGGTCGATATCACATCGCATTTCAAAGAGAATTACAAACGTTTTTTTTCGTACTTTTTTTCGTACCCATAGAGTACTTAATCGTGTGATTTTTGATTCCTTGTACAAGGCCATTCCGCCTCCGTTTTGCTTGCCGTTTGCGCCGGCGTGCCTTATTTATCGTTCGGTCGATATCACATCGCATTTCAAAGAGAATTACAAACGTTTTTTTTCGTACTTTTTTTCGTACCCATAGAGTACTTAACCGTGTGATTTTTGATTCCTTGTACAAGGCCATTCTCGCCTCCGTTTTGCTTGCCGTTTGCGCCGGCGTGCCTTATTTATCGTTCGGTCGATATCACATCGCATTTCAAAGAGAATTACAAACGTTTTTTTTCGTACTTTTTTTCGTACCCATAGAGTACTTAACCGTGTGATTTTTGATTCCTTGTACAAGGCCATTCTCGGCCTCCGTTTTGCTTGCCGTTTGCGCCGGCGTGCCTTATTTATCGTTCGGTCGATATCACATCGCATTTCAAAGAGAATTACAAACGTTTTTTTCGTACTTTTTTTCGTACCCATAGAGTACTTAACCGTGTGATTTTTGATTCCTTGTACAAGGCCATTCCGCCTCCGTTTTGCTTGCCGTTTGCGCCGGCGTGCCTTATTTATCGTTCGGTCGATATCACATCGCATTTCAAAGAGAATTACAAACGTTTTTTTTCGTACTTTTTTTCGTACCCATAGAGTACTTAACTCGTGTGATTTTTGATTCCTTGTACAAGGCCATTCTCGCCTCCGTTTTGCTTGCCGTTTGCGCCGGCGTGCCTTATTTATCGTTCGGTCGATATCACATCGCATTTCAAAGAGAATTACAAACGTTTTTTTTCGTACTTTTTTTCGTACCCATAGAGTACTTAACTCGTGTGATTTTTGATTCCTTGTACAAGGCCATTCTCGGCCTCCGTTTTGCTTGCCGTTTGCGCCGGCGTGCCTTATTTATCGTTCGGTCGATATCACATCGCATTTCAAAGAGAATTACAAACGTTTTTTTTCGTACTTTTTTTCGTACCCATAGAGTACTTAATCGTGTGATTTTTGATTCCTTGTACAAGGCCATTCGGCCTCCGTTTTGCTTGCCGTTTGCGCCGGCGTGCCTTATTTATCGTTCGGTCGATATCACATCGTACTTCAAAGAGAATTACAAACGTTTTTTTTCGTACTTTTTTTCGTACCCATAGAGTACTTAACCGTGTGATTTTTGATTCCTTGTACAAGGCCATTCCGCCTCCGTTTTGCTTGCCGTTTGCGCCGGCGTGCCTTATTTATCGTTCGGTCGATATCACATCGTACTTCAAAGAGAATTACAAACGTTTTTTTTCGTACTTTTTTTTCGTACCCATAGAGTACTTAACCGTGTGATTTTTGATTCCTTGTACAAGGCCATTCTCGCCTCCGTTTTGCTTGCCGTTTGCGCCGGCGTGCCTTATTTATCGTTCGGTCGATATCACATCGCACTTCAAAGAGAATTACAAACGTTTTTTTTCGTACTTTTTTTCGTACCCATAGAGTACTTAATCGTGTGATTTTTGATTCCTTGTACAAGGCCATTCGGCCTCCGTTTTGCTTGCCGTTTGCGCCGGCGTGCCTTATTTATCGTTCGGTCGATATCACATCGCATTTCAAAGAGAATTACAAACGTTTTTTTTCGTACTTTTTTTTCGTACCCATAGAGTACTTAACGTGTGATTTTTGATTCCTTGTACAAGGCCATTCTCGCCTCCGTTTTGCTTGCCGTTTGCGCCGGCGTGCCTTATTTATCGTTCGGTCGATATCACATCGTATTTCAAAGAGAATTACAAACGTTTTTTTTCGTACTTTTTTTCGTACCCATAGAGTACTTAATCGTGTGATTTTTGATTCCTTGTACAAGGCCATTCTCGCCTCCGTTTTGCTTGCCGTTTGCGCCGGCGTGCCTTATTTATCGTTCGGTCGATATCACATCGCACTTCAAAGAGAATTACAAACGTTTTTTTTCGTACTTTTTTTCGTACCCATAGAGTACTTAACTCGTGTGATTTTTTTGATTTCTTGTACAAGGCCATTCCTCGCCTCCGTTTTGCTTGCCGTTTGCGCCGGCGTGCCTTATTTATCGTTCGGTCGATATCACATCGCATTTCAAAGAGAATTACAAACGTTTTTTTTCGTACTTTTTTTTCGTACCCATAGAGTACTTAACCGTGTGATTTTTGATTCCTTGTACAAGGCCATTCCTGCCTCCGTTTTGCTTGCCGTTTGCGCCGGCGTGCCTTATTTATCGTTCGGGTCGATATCACATCGCATTTCAAAGAGAATTACAAACGTTTTTTTTCGTACTTTTTTTCGTACCCATAGAGTACTTAACCGTGTGATTTTTGATTCCTTGTACAAGGCCATTCGGCCTCCGTTTTGCTTGCCGTTTGCGCCGGCGTGCCTTATTTATCGTTCGGTCGATATCACATCGCACTTCAAAGAGAATTACAAACGTTTTTTTCGTACTTTTTTTCGTACCCATAGAGTACTTAACTCGTACGTGATTTTTGATTTCTTGTACAAGGCCATTCGGCCTCCGTTTTGCTTGCCGTTTGCGCCGGCGTGCCTTATTTATCGTTCGGTCGATATCACATCGCATTTCAAAGAGAATTACAAACGTTTTTTTCGTACTTTTTTTTCGTACCCATAGAGTACTTAATCGTGTGATTTTTGATTCCTTGTACAAGGCCATTCCGGCCTCCGTTTTGCTTGCCGTTTGCGCCGGCGTGCCTTATTTATCGTTCGGTCGATATCACACGTACTTCAAAGAGAATTACAAACGTTTTTTTTCGTACTTTTTTTTCGTACCCATAGAGTACTTAACCGTGTGATTTTTGATTCCTTGTACAAGGCCATTCTCGTCTCCGTTTTGCTTGCCGTTTGCGCCGGCGTGCCTTATTTATCGTTCGGTCGATATCACACGCACTTCAAAGAGAATTACAAACGTTTTTTTCGTACTTTTTTTCGTACCCATAGAGTACTTAATCGTGTGATTTTTGATTCCTTGTACAAGGCCATTCTCGCCTCCGTTTTGCTTGCCGTTTGCGCCGGCGTGCCTTATTTATCGTTCGGTCGATATCACACGTACTTCAAAGAGAATTACAAACGTTTTTTTTCGTACTTTTTTTCGTACCCATAGAGTACTTAATCGTGTGATTTTTGATTCCTTGTACAAGGCCATTCTCGCCTCCGTTTTGCTTGCCGTTTGCGCCGGCGTGCCTTATTTATCGTTCGGGTCGATATCACATCGCATTTCAAAGAGAATTACAAACGTTTTTTTCGTACTTTTTTTCGTACCCATAGAGTACTTAATCGTGTGATTTTTGATTTCTTGTACAAGGCCATTCTCGGCCTCCGTTTTGCTTGCCGTTTGCGCCGGCGTGCCTTATTTATCGTTCGGTCGATATCACATCGCACTTCAAAGAGAATTACAAACGTTTTTTTTCGTACTTTTTTTCGTACCCATAGAGTACTTAACCGTGTGATTTTTGATTCCTTGTACAAGGCCATTCTCGGCCTCCGTTTTGCTTGCCGTTTGCGCCGGCGTGCCTTATTTATCGTTCGGTCGATATCACACGTACTTCAAAGAGAATTACAAACGTTTTTTTTCGTACTTTTTTTTCGTACCCATAGAGTACTTAACCGTGTGATTTTTGATTCCTTGTACAAGGCCATTCTCGCCTCCGTTTTGCTTGCCGTTTGCGCCGGCGTGCCTTATTTATCGTTCGGTCGATATCACACGCATTTCAAAGAGAATTACAAACGTTTTTTTCGTACTTTTTTCGTACCCATAGAGTACTTAATCGTGTGATTTTTGATTCCTTGTACAAGGCCATTCCGCCTCCGTTTTGCTTGCCGTTTGCGCCGGCGTGCCTTATTTATCGTTCGGTCGATATCACACGTACTTCAAAGAGAATTACAAACGTTTTTTTTCGTATTTTTTTTTCGTACCCATAGAGTACTTAACTGTGTGATTTTTGATTCCTTGTACAAGGCCATTCTGGCCTCCGTTTTGCTTGCCGTTTGCGCCGGCGTGCCTTATTTATCGTTCGGTCGATATCACATCGCACTTCAAAGAGAATTACAAACGTTTTTTTTCGTACTTTTTTTCGTACCCATAGAGTACTTAACCGTGTGATTTTTGATTCCTTGTACAAGGCCATTCCGCCTCCGTTTTGCTTGCCGTTTGCGCCGGCGTGCCTTATTTATCGTTCGGGGTCGATATCACATCAAGATTTCAAAGAGAATTACAAACGTTTTTTTTCGTACTTTTTTTTCGTACCCATAGAGTACTTAATCGTGTGATTTTTGATTCCTTGTACAAGGCCATTCTCGCCTCCGTTTTGCTTGCCGTTTGCGCCGGCGTGCCTTATTTATCGTTCGGTCGATATCACATCAAGACTTCAAAGAGAATTACAAACGTTTTTTTTCGTACTTTTTTTCGTACCCATAGAGTACTTAACCGTGTGATTTTTGATTCCTTGTACAAGGCCATTTCCGCCTCCGTTTTGCTTGCCGTTTGCGCCGGCGTGCCTTATTTATCGTTCGGGTCGATATCACATCGCATTTCAAAGAGAATTACAAACGTTTTTTTTTCGTACTTTTTTCGTACCCATAGAGTACTTAACCGTGTGATTTTTGATTCCTTGTACAAGGCCATTCCGCCTCCGTTTTGCTTGCCGTTTGCGCCGGCGTGCCTTATTTATCGTTCGGTCGATATCACATCGTACTTCAAAGAGAATTACAAACGTTTTTTTTCGTACTTTTTTTTCGTACCCATAGAGTACTTTAACCGTGTGATTTTTGATTCCTTGTACAAGGCCATTTCGGCCTCCGTTTTGCTTGCCGTTTGCGCCGGCGTGCCTTATTTATCGTTCGGTCGATATCACACGTACTTTCAAAGCAGAATTACAAACGTTTTTTTTCGTACTTTTTCGTACCCATGGGAGGTACTTAACTCGTGTGATTTTTGATTCCTTGTACAAGGCCATTCCCCGGGGCCTCCGTTTTGCTTGCCGTTTGCGCCGGCGTGCCTTATTTATCGTTCGGTCGATATCACATCGCATTTCAAAGAGAATTACAAACGTTTTTTTCATACTTTTTTTCGTACCCATAGAGTACTTAACTGTGTGATTTTGATTCCTTGTACAAGGCCTTTCTGGCCTCCGTTTTGCTTGCCGTTTGCGCCGGCGTGCCTTATTTATCGTTCGGTCGATATCACATCGCATTTCAAAGAGAATTACAAACGTTTTTTTCGTACTTTTTTTCGTACCCATAGCAGTACTTAAATCCGTGTGATTTTTGATTCCTTGTACAAGGCCATTCTCGTCTCCGTTTTGCTTGCCGTTTGCGCCGGCGTGCCTTATTTATCGTTCGTCGATATCACATGCGTACTTCAAAGAGAATTACAAACGTTTTTTTCGTACTTTTTTTCGTACCCATAGAGTACTTAATCGTGTGATTTTTGATTTCTTGTACAAGGCCATTCTCGGCCTCCGTTTTGCTTGCCGTTTGCGCGGCGTGCCTTATTTATCGTTCGGTCGATATCACATCGTACTTCAAAGAGAATTACAAACGTTTTTTTTCGTACTTTTTTTCGTACCCATAGAGTACTTAACTCGTGTGATTTTTGATTTCTCTTTGTACAAGGCCATTCTCGCTCCGTTTTGCTTGCCGTTTGCGCCGGCGTGCCTTATTTATCGTTCGGTCGATATCACATCGCATTTCAAAGAGAATTACAAACGTTTTTTTCGTACTTTTTTTCGTACCCATAGAGTACTTAACTCGTGTGATTTTTGATTTCTTGTACAAGGCCATTCCGCCTCCGTTTTGCTTGCCGTTTGCGCCGGCGTGCCTTATTTATCGTTCGGTCGATATCACATCGCACTTCAAAGAGAATTACAAACGTTTTTTTTCATACTTTTTTTCGTACCCATAGAGTACTTAATCGTGTGATTTTTGATTCCTTGTACAAGGCCATTCTCGGCCTCCGTTTTGCTTGCCGTTTGCGCCGGCGTGCCTTATTTATCGTTCGGTCGATATCACACGTACTTCAAAGAGAATTACAAACGTTTTTTTTTCGTACTTTTTTTCGTACCCATGAGTACTTAATCGTGTGATTTTTGATTCCTTGTACAAGGCCATTTCGGCCTCCGTTTTGCTTGCCGTTTGCGCCGGCGAGCCTTATTTATCGTTCGGTCGATATCACATCGTTACTTCAAAGAGAATTACAAACGTTTTTTTTTCGTACTTTGTTTTCGTACCCATGAGTACTTAATCGTGTGATTTTTGATTTCTTGTACAAGGCCATTCTCGCCTCCGTTTTGCTTGCCGTTTGCGCCGGCGTGCCTTATTTATCGTTCGGGGTCGATATATCACACGCATTTCAAAGAGAATTACAAACGTTTTTTTTCATACTTTTTTTCGTACCCATAGAGTACTTAACGGTGTGATTTTTGATTACTTGTACAAGGCCATCTCCGGCCTCCGTTTTGCTTCATCCGTTTGCGCCGGCGTGCCTTATTTATCGTTCGGGTCGATATCACATCGCACTTCAAAGAGAATTACAAACGTTTTTTTTTCGTACTTTTTTTTCGTAACCCAAAGAGTACTTAATCGTGTGATTTTTGATTCCTTGTACAAGGCCATTCCTCGCCTCCGTTTTGTTTGCCGTTTGCGCCGGCGTGTCTTATTTATCGTTCGGTCGATATCACATCAGCATTTCAAAGAGAATTACAAACATTTTTTTTTTTTCGTACTTTTTTTCGTACCCATAAAGTACTTAACTCGTGTGATTTTTGATTTCTTGTACAAGGCCATTCTGGCCTCCGTTTTGCTTGCCGTTTGCGCCGGCGTGCCTTATTTATCATTCTCGGTCGATAACACACGTACATCAAAGAGAATTACAAACGTTTTTTTTTCGTACTTTTTTTCGTACCCATAGAGTACTTAACGGTGTGATTTTTGATTCCTTGTACAAGGCCATTCTCGGCCTCCGTTTTGCTTGCCGTTTGCGCCGGCGTGCCTTATTTATCGTTCGGTCGATACCACATCGCACTTCAAAGAGAATTACAAACGTTTTTTTTTCGTACTTTTTTTCGTACCCATAAAGTACTTAACCGTGTGATTTTTGATTCCTTGTACAAGGCCATTCCCTCGCCTCCGTTTTGCTTGCCGTTTGCGCCGGCGTGCCTTATTTATCGTTCGGTCGATATCACATCGCACTTCAAAGAGAATTACAAACGTTTTTTTTCGTACTCTTTTTTCGTACCCATAGAGTACTTAACCGTGTGATTTTTGATTCCTTGTACAAGGCCTTTCTGGCCTCCGTTTTGCTTGCCGTTTGCGCCGGCGTGCCTTATTTATCGTTCGGGTCGATATCACATCGCATTTCAAAGAGAATTACAAAGTTTTTTTTTCGTACTTTGTTTCGTACCCATGAGTACTTAACTCGTGTGATTTTGATTCCTTGTACAAGGCCATTCGGCCTCCGTTTTGCTTGCCGCTTGCGCCGGCGTGCCTTATTTATCGTTCGGTCGATACCACACGTACTTCAAAGAGAATTACAAACGTTTTTTTTCGTACTTTTTTCGTACACATAGAGTACTTAATCGTGTGATTTTTGATTCCTTGTACAAGGCCATTCTGCCCTCCGTTTTGCTTGCCGTTTGCGCCGGCGTGCCTTATTTATCGTTCTGGTCGATAACACATCAGTACTTCAATGAGAATTACAAACGTTTTTTTTCGTACTTTGTTTCGTACCCATAGAGTACTTAACGGTGTGATTTTTGATTCCTTGTACAAGGCCATTCTGACCTCCGTTTTGCTTGCGTTTGCGCCGGCGTGCCTTATTTATCGTTCTGGTCGATAACACATCAGTATTTCAATGAGAATTACAAACTATTTTTTTCGTAATTTGTTTCGTACCCAAAGAGTACTTAACTGTGTGATTTTGATTCCTTGTACAAGGCCTTTCGACCTCCGTTTTGCTTGCCGTTTGCGCCGGCGTGCCTTATTTATCGTTCGGTCGATACCACATCGCACTTCAAAGAGAATTACAAACGTTTTTTTTCGTACTTTTTTTTTCGTACCCAAAGAGTACTTAACCGT
The DNA here is from genome assembly GCA_036785695.1 of Gentiana straminea. Lineage (NCBI taxonomy): Eukaryota > Viridiplantae > Streptophyta > Magnoliopsida > Gentianales > Gentianaceae > Gentiana > Gentiana straminea. Next base: position 108,018 of record JAVUPR010000544.1, read on the forward strand.
GTGATTTTTGATTCCTGTACAAGGCCATTCTCGCCTCCGTTTTGCTTGCCGTTTGCGCCGGCGTGCCTTATTTATCGTTCTCGGTCGATACCACATCGCACTTCAAAGAGAATTACAAACGTTTTTTTTTCGTATTTTTTTCGTACCCATAGCAGTACTTAACTCGTGTGATTTTTGATTCCTTGTACAAGGCCATTCCGCCTCCGTTTTGCTTGCCGTTTGCGCCGGCGTGCCTTATTTATCGTTCGGTCGATATCACATCGGCACTTCAAAGAGAATTACAAACGTTTTTTTTTTTTTTCGTACTTTTTTTTCGTACCCATAGTAGTACTTAATCGTGTGATTTTTGATTCCTTGTACAAGGCCATTCTGCCTCCGTTTTGCTTGCCGTTTGCGCCGGCGTGCCTTATTTATCGTTCTGGTCGATATCACATCAGTACTTCAAAGAGAATTACAAACGTTTTTTCGTACTTTTTTTTCGTACCCATAGAGTACTTAATTGTGTGATTTTTGATTTCTTGTACAAGGCCATTCGGGCCTCCGTTTTGCTTGCCGTTTGCGCCGGCGTGCCTTATTTATCGTTCTGGTCGATATCACATCAGTACTTCAAAGAGAATTACAAACGTTTTTTTCATACTTTTTTCGTACCCATAGAGTATTTAACTCGTGTGATTTTGATTCCTTGTACAAGGCCATTCGGCCTCCGTTTTGCTTGCCGTTTGCGCCGGCGTGCCTTATTTATCGTTCGGCAGTCGATATCACATCAATACTTCAAAGAGAATTACAAACGTTTTTTTCGTACTTTTTTTCGTACCCATAGAGTACTTAACTGTGTGATTTTGATTCCTTGTACAAGGCCATTCTGGCCTCCGTTTTGCTTGCCGTTTGCGCCGGCGTGCCTTATTTATCTTTCTGGGTCGATATCACATCGCACTTCAAAGAGAATTACAAACGTTTTTTTTCGTACTTTTTCGTACCCGCAGAGTACTTAGCGTGTCGATTTTTGATTTCATGTACAAGGCCATTACTCGTCTCCGTTTTGCTTGCCGTTTGCGCCGGCGTGCCTTATTTATCGTTGCGGGGTCGATATCACATCGGTACTTCAAAGAGAATTACAAACGTTTTTTTTCGTACTTTTCGTACCCATAAGTACTTAAGCGTGTGATTTTTGATTCTTGTACAAGGCCATTCGGCCTCCGTTTTGCTTGCCGTTGCGCCGGCGTGCCTTATTTATCGTTACGAGTCGATATCACATCGTACTTCAAAGAGAATTACAAACGTTTTTTTCGTACTTTTTTTCGTACCCATAGAGTACTTAGCGTGTGATTTTTGATTCCTTGTACAAGGCCATTCGGCCTCCGTTTTGCTTGCCGTTTGCGCCGGCGTGCCTTATTTATCGTTCGGTCGATATCACATCGGTACTTCAAAGAGAATTACAAACGTTTTTTTTTCGTACTTTTTTTCGTACCCATAGAGTACTTAACGGTGTGATTTTTGATTCCTTGTACAAGGCCATTCACGGCCTCCGTTTTGCTTGCCGTTTGCGCCGGCGTGCCTTATTTATCGTTCGGTCGATATCACGTGATGTACTTCAAAGAGAATTACAAACGTTTTATTTTTCAGTACTTTTTTTCGTACCCATAGAGTACTTAAGCGTGTGATTTTTGATTCCTTGTACAAGGCCATTCGGCCTCCGTTTTGCTTGCCGTTTGCGCCGGCGTGCCTTATTTATCGTTCTGGTCGATATCACATCAGTACTTCAAAGAGAAATTACAAACGATTTTTTTCGTACTTTTTTTCGTACCCATAGAGTACTTAAGCGTGTGATTTTTGATTCCTTGTACAAGGCCATTCTGCCTCCGTTTTGCTTGCCGTTTGCGCCGGCGTGCCTTATTTATCGTTCTGGTCGATATCACATCAGTACTTCAAAGAGAATTACAAACGTTTTTTCGTACTTTTTTCGTACCCATAGAGTACTTAATCTGTGTGATTTTTGATTCCTTGTACAAGGCCATTCTGGCCTCCGTTTTGCTTGCCGTTTGCGCCGGCGTGCCTTATTTATCGTTCGGTCGATAACACATCGTACTTCAAAGAGAATTACAAACGTTTTTTTTTCATACTTTTTTTCGTACCCATGGGGAGTACTTAACCGTGTGATTTTTGATTCCTTGTACAAGGCCATTCCGCCTCCGTTTTGCTTGCCGTTTGCGCCGGCGTGCCTTATTTATCGTTCGGTCGATATCACATCGTACTTCAAAGAGAATTACAAACGTTTTTTCGTACTTTTTTTCGTACCCATAGAGTACTTAGCGTGTGATTTTGATTCCTTGTACAAGGCCATTCGGCCTCCGTTTTGCTTGCCGTTTGCGCCGGCGTGCCTTATTTATCGTTCGGTCGATATCACATCGGATACTTCAAAGAGAATTACAAACGTTTTTTTCGTACTTTTTTTCGTACCCATAAGTACTTAGCTGTGTGATTTTTGATTCCTTGTACAAGGCCATTCGCCTCCGTTTTGCTTGCCGTTTGCGCCGGCGTGCCTTATTTATCGTTCGGTCGATATCACATCGTACTTCAAAGAGAATTACAAACGATTTTTTTCGTACTTTTTTCGTACCATAGAGTACTTAGCGTGTGATTTTTGATTCCTTGTACAAGGCCATTCGGCCTCCGTTTTGTTTGCCGTTTGCGCCGGCGTGCCTTATTTATCGTTACGGTCGATATCACATCGTACTTCAAAGAGAATTACAAACGTTTTTTTCGTACTTTTTTTCGTACCCATAGAGTACTTAACGTGTGATTTTTGATTCCTTGTACAAGGCCATTCGCCTCCGTTTTGCTTACCGTTTGCGCCGGCGTGCCTTATTTATCGTTCGGTCGATATCACATCGGTACTTCAAAGAGAATTACAAACGTTTTTTTTCGTACTTTGTTTTGTACCCATAGAGTACTTAACGTGTGATTTTTGATTCCTTGTACAAGGCCATTATGACCTCCGTTTTGCTTGCGTTTGCGCCGGCGTGCCTTATTTATCGTTCGGTCGATAACACATCGTACTTCAAAGAGAATTACAAACTATTTTTTTCGTAATTTGTTTCGTACCCAAAGAGTACTTAACGTGTGATTTTGATTCCTTGTACAAGGCCATTCGACCTCCGTTTTGCTTGCCGTTTGCGCCGGCGTGCCTTATTTATCGTTCGGTCGATACCACATCGGCACTTCAAAGAGAATTACAAACGTTTTTTTTTTCGTACTTTTTTCGTACCCATAGAGTACTTAAGCGTGTGATTTTTGATTCCTTGTACAAGGCCATTCGGCCTCCGTTTTGCTTGCCGTTTGCGCCGGCGTGCCTTATTTATCGTTCGGTCGATATCACATCGTACTTCAAAGAGAATTACAAACGTTTTTTTTCGTACTTTTTTTCGTACCCATGTAGAGTACTTAAGCGTGTGATTTTTGATTCCTTGTACAAGGCCATTCGGCCTCCGTTTTGCTTGCCGTTTGCGCCGGCGTGCCTTATTTATCGTTCGGTCGATATCACATCGTACTTCAAAGAGAATTACAAACGTTTTTTTTCGTACTTTTTTTCGTACCCATGAGTACTTAACCGTGTGATTTTTGATTCCTTGTACAAGGCCATTCCGCCTCCGTTTTGCTTGCCGTTTGCGCCGGCGTGCCTTATTTATCGTTCGGTCGATATCACATCGTACTTCAAAGAGAATTACAAACGTTTTTTTTCGTACTTTTTTTCGTACCCATAAAGTACTTAACCGTGTGATTTTTGATTCCTTGTACAAGGCCATTCGGCCTCCGTTTTGCTTGCCGTTTGCGCCGGCGTGCCTTATTTATCGTTCTGGTCGATATCACATCAGTACTTCAAAGAGAATTACAAACGTTTTTTTTTTCGTACTTTTTTTTCGTACCCATAAAGTATTTAACGGTGTGATTTTTGATTCCTTGTACAAGGCCATTCGGCCTCCGTTTTGCTTGCCGTTTGCGCCGGCGTGCCTTATTTATCGTTCGGTCGATAACACATCGGTACTTCAAAGAGAATTACAAACGTTTTTTTCGTACTTTGTTTCGTACCCAAAGAGTACTTAACTGTGTGATTTTGATTCCTTGTACAAGGTCATTCTGACCTCCGTTTTGCTTGCCGTTTGCGCCGGCGTGCCTTATTTATCGTTCTGGTCGATACCACATCAGTACTTCAAAGAGAATTACAAACGATTATTTTCGTACTTTGTTTCGTACCCATAGAGTACTTAACCGTGTGATTTTTGATTCCTTGTACAAGGCCATTTCGACCTCCGTTTTGTTTGCCGTTTGCGCCGGCGTGCCTTATTTATCGTTCGGTCGATACCACATCGTACTTCAAAGACAATTACAAACGTTTTTTTTTCGTACTTTTTTTCGTACACATAGAGTACTTAAGCGTGTGATTTTTGATTCCTTGTACAAGGCCATTCTGCCTCCGTTTTGCTTGCCGTTTGCGCCGGCGTGCCTTATTTATCGTTCTGGTCGATAACACATCAGTACTTCAATGAGAATTACAAACGTTTTTTTTCGTACTTTGTTTTGTACCCATAGAGTACTTAACGGTGTGATTTTTGATTCCTTGTACAAGGCCATTCTGACCTCCGTTTTGCTTGCGTTTGCGCCGGCGTGCCTTATTTATCGTTCTGGTCGATAACACATCAGTACTTCAATGAGAATTACAAACTATTTTTTTCGTAATTTGTTTCGTACCCAAAGAGTACTTAAGAGTGTGATTTTGATTCCTTGTACAAGGCCTTTCTGACCTCCGTTTTGCTTGCCGTTTGCGCCGGCGTGCCTTATTTATCGTTCTGGTCGATACCACATCAGTACTTCAAAGAGAATTACAAACGTTTTTTTTCGTACTTTTTTTCGTACCCATAGAGTACTTAAGCGTGTGATTTTTGATTCCTTGTACAAGGCCATTCGGCCTCCGTTTTGCTTGCCGTTTGCGCCGGCGTGCCTTATTTATCGTTTCGGGTCGATATCACATCGGTACTTCAAAGAGAATTACAAACGTTTTTTTCGTACTTTTTTTCGTACCCATAGAGTACTTAACGCGTGTGATTTTTGATTCCTTGTACAAGGCCATTTCGGCCTCCGTTTTGCTTGCCGTTTGCGCCGGCGTGCCTTATTTATCGTTCGGTCGATATCACATCGTACTTCAAAGAGAATTACAAACGTTTTTTTTTCGTACTTTTTTTCGTACCCATAGAGTACTTAATCGTGTGATTTTTGATTCCTTGTACAAGGCCATTCGGCCTCCGTTTTGCTTGCCGTTTGCGCCGGCGTGCCTTATTTATCGTTCGGTCGATATCACATCGTACTTCAAAGAGAATTACAAACGTTTTTTTTCGTACTTTTTTTCGTACCCATAGAGTACTTAACGGTGTGATTTTTGATTCCTTGTACAAGGCCATTCTGGCCTCCGTTTTGCTTGCCGTTTGCGCCGGCGTGCCTTATTTATCGTTCTGGTCGATAACACATCAGTACTTCAATGAGAATTACAAAGTATTTTTTCGTACTTTGTTTCGTACCCAAAGAGTACTTAACTGTGTGATTTTGATTCCTTGTACAAGGTCATTCTGACCTCCGTTTTGCTTGCCGTTTGCGCCGGCGTGCCTTATTTATCGTTCTGGTCGATACCACATCAGTACTTCAAAGAGAATTACAAACGATTATTTTCGTACTTTGTTTCGTACCCATAGAGTACTTAATTGTGTGATTTTTGATTCCTTGTACAAGGCCATTCTGACCTCCGTTTTGTTTGCCGTTTGCGCCGGCGTGCCTTATTTATCGTTCTGGTCGATACCACATCAGTACTTCAAAGACAATTACAAACGTTTTTTTTTCGTACTTTTTTTCGTACACATAGAGTACTTAGCTGTGTGATTTTTGATTCCTTGTACAAGGCCATTCTGCCCTCCGTTTTGCTTGCCGTTTGCGCCGGCGTGCCTTATTTATCGTTCTGGTCGATATCACATCAGTACTTCAAAGAGAATTACAAACGTTTTTTTTCGTACTTTGTTTTGTACCCATAGAGTACTTAACGGTGTGATTTTTGATTCCTTGTACAAGGCCATTCTGACCTCCGTTTTGCTTGCGTTTGCGCCGGCGTGCCTTATTTATCGTTCTGGTCGATAACACATCAGTACTTCAATGAGAATTACAAACTATTTTTTTCGTAATTTGTTTCGTACCCAAAGAGTACTTAAGCGTGTGATTTTGATTCCTTGTACAAGGCCTTTCGACCTCCGTTTTGCTTGCCGTTTGCGCCGGCGTGCCTTATTTATCGTTCGGTCGATACCACATCGTACTTCAAAGAGAATTACAAACGTTTTTTTTTTCGTACTTTTTTTCGTACCCATAGAGTACTTAAGCGTGTGATTTTTGATTCCTTGTACAAGGCCATTCGGCCTCCGTTTTGCTTGCCGTTTGCGCCGGCGTGCCTTATTTATCGTTCGGTCGATATCACATCGGTACTTCAAAGAGAATTACAAACGTTTTTTTTCGTACTTTTTTTCGTACCCATAGAGTACTTAAGCTTGTGTGATTTTTGATTTCTTGTACAAGGCCATTCGGCCTCCGTTTTGCTTGCCGTTTGCGCCGGCGTGCCTTATTTATCGTTCGGTCGATATCACATCGGTACTTCAAAGAGAATTACAAACGTTTTTTTTCGTACTTTTTTTCGTACCCATAGAGTACTTAATCGTGTGATTTTTGATTCTTGTACAAGGCCATTACGCCTCCGTTTTGCTTGCCGTTTGCGCCGGCGTGCCTTATTTATCGTTCGGTCGATATCACATCGTACTTCAAAGAGAATTACAAACGTTTTTTTTCGTACTTTTTTTCGTACCCATAGAGTACTTACTTGTGTGATTTTTGATTCTTGTACAAGGCCATTCGGCCTCCGTTTTGCTTGCCGTTTGCGCCGGCGTGCCTTATTTATCGTTCGGTCGATATCACATCGTACTTCAAAGAGAATTACAAACGTTTTTTTTTCGTACTTTTTTCGTACCCATAGAGTACTTAAACGTGTGATTTTTGATTCCTTGTACAAGGCCATTCGACCTCCGTTTTGCTTGCCGTTTGCGCGGCGTGCCTTATTTATCGTTCGGTCGATATCACATCGTACTTCAAAGAGAATTACAAACGTTTTTTTTGTACTTTTTTCGTACCCATAGAGTACTTAAGCGTGTGATTTTTGATTCCTTGTACAAGGCCATTCGCCTCCGTTTTGCTTGCCGTTTGCGCCGGCGTGCCTTATTTATCGTTCGGTCGATATCACATCGGTACTTCAAAGAGAATTACAAACGTTTTTTTTCGTACTTTTTTTCGTACGACATAGAGTACTTAACTCGCGTGTGATTTTTGATTCCTTGTACAAGGCCATTCCGCCTCCGTTTTGCTTGCCGTTTGCGCCGGCGTGCCTTATTTATCGTTCGGTCGATATCACATCAAGTACTTCAAAGAGAATTACAAACGTTTTTTTCGTACTTTTTTTCGTACCCATGAGAGTACTTAACGGTGTGATTTTGATTCCTTGTACAAGGCCATTAAGCACCTCCATTTTGCTTGCCGTTTGCGCCGGCGTGCCTTATTTATCGTTACGGTCGATATCACATCGGTACTTCAATGAGAATTACAAACTTTTTTTTCGTACTTTTTTTCGTACCCATGAAAAAGTACTGATTGCTTGTGTGATTTTTGATTCCCATTGTGGGCCAAGGCCATTCGGCCTCTCGTTTTGCATGCCGTTTGCGCCGGCGTGCCTTATTTATGGTTGCAGTCGATATAACATCGGTATTTCAAGAGAATTACAAACATTTTTTTTCGTACTTTTTTTCGTACCCATAGAGTACTTAATTTGTGTGATTTTTGATTCATTTGTGCAAGGCCATTCTGGCCTTTCTGTTTGCTTGCCGTTTGCGTAGGCATGCCTTGATTATCGTCTAGGTCGATATCACATCGGTACTTCAAAAAAAAGTGCAAACGTTTTTTTTCGTACTTTTTTCGTACCCATGAGTACTTAACCGTGTGATTTTTGATTCCTTGTACAAGGCCATTCGCCTCCGTTTTGCTTGCCGTTTGCGCCGGCGTGCCTTATTTATCGTTCGGTCGATATCACATCGTACTTCAAAGAGAATTACAAACGTTTTTT
>JAVUPR010000545.1:0-160071 GCA_036785695.1 Gentiana straminea
TCAAGTGATTGTTTGGACGGATCATGCAGCTTTACGCTACCTTATGGATAAAGCGAGATGCCAAACCAAGGTTACTTAGATGGATTTTAATTCTACAAGAGTTTGACCTTGTGATTAAAGATAAGAAAGGTAGTGAGAATATTGTGGTGATCATTTATCTCGCTTAGTAAATGAGGGTGCGAGAAAATCACAATGATATAGGCATTGATTTTCCGGCGAGCAATTGATGAAGCTTGAAACGGTTAGGCCGTGGTATGCGACTACGTCAACTATTTAGCGAGTGGTCATTTAGAGGATATGACGTATCGGGAGAAGAAAAAGTTCTTTTACGATCTTAAATATCTCGTATGGGAAGATCCTTATTTGTTCGAGTACGTAAAGACGGGTTGCTTCGAAGGTGTGTTCCGAGCATGATCGATGGGATATCCTAGAACAATGCCATAGCGGTCCTACCGGAGGTCACTATGGAACACCGAAGACGGTTGCAAAGATCCTTCAAAGCTGGATTCTCGGCCGACTCGTTGTTTAAGGATGCGAAGCCTTTTGTAAAGGTTGTGATAGGTGCCGAGAAGCGGGACGGCGAGTAGTAGGATGGAAATGCCACTTAAGCCCATTCTTGAATGTGAAGTTTTCGATGTATGGGGCATAGATTTTATGGGACCCTTTCCATCCTCATGTGGTAATAAGTATATCCTCGTACGTGTGGATTATGTTTCAAAGTGGGTCGAGGCCATAGCTACTCAAACTAATGATCATAAAGTCGTGAAGAAATTCTTGCAAAAGAATATCTTTACTAGATTTGGCTGTCCGAGAGCACTCATTAGTGATGAAGGTACTCACTTTTGCAATGCGCCGCTTGACAAGATCCTTGAGAAGTATGGTGTCAAACATAAGATTGGTACACCATATCATCCTCAAACTAGTGGCCAAGTCGAGGTAAGCAACCGGAGCTTGAAAAGAATTTTGGAGAAGACCGTGAACAATAATCGATCTAATTGGAGTCTTAAGTTGGATGACGCATTGTGGGCTTATCGTACTGCATTTAAGACCCCGATGGGCACGTCACCCTTCCAAATGGTTTATGGCAAAGCTTGTCATTTACCTGTCGAACTTGAACACAGAGCTTTCTGGGCAATTAAATTCTTAAATTTTGATAGCCAACTCTGTGGGGAGAAAAGGTTGTTACAGTTGAACGAGCTCGACGAATTCAGACTCCGTGCATACGAGAATGCTAAGCTTAGCAAGGAAAGAACGAAGATGCTCCATGACGCTAAGATCAAGGACCGAGAATTCAAAGTTGGTGAAATGGCTTTACTCTATAATACCAGACTTCATTTGTTTCCTGGTAAACTCAAGTCTAGATGGTCTGGTCCCTTTGAGATTCTCGAGGTTAATCCAAGTGGAGTAATTACTTTGAACGGGTATGGTAATCAAGCTTTCAAAGTGAATGGTCATAGACTTAAGAAATATTTTGGGCAACCAAAGGAAAAGCCTGAGACTCTTTATTTCCAAAGAAGAGATGAGAGTACAGATGTCCTGATTTGTGAGGAGATTCCATCTTATTTCTTTGAGTCAGATGATGATGACATTCCTACCTCCACCCGTAAGGAACCTTCTTCGAGACTCGAGCATGTTAGCATGTCTATGCCTATCATCCGCAAGAACAAGAAGAAGAGAGTCGGTGTAGTTTGGAGAGAAAAGTTTAATGATCTTATAGCACACTTGACTTGTTGTTGTGGTGAAAATCATTTCCGCTAGTAATACTCCGATTCCGATGCGAGGTGGCGGTAGTTAAACCAAAGTGGCCCGATCCGGGTTGATTCTTGAACTTTGTGTCAAGCTATTGACATTAAAAGAGCGCTCACTAGGAGGCAACCTAGTTTTCTTTGTTTGTTTCCTTTTCTTAGGTTGTTTTGTTTTATTGTTTTAGAAATAATACTTTAGTTGATTTTGTGTTGATGGTTATTCCTCTTACGTTCATTGTAAGTGTTTTGTGTTATGTGTTGCTCATATACCCCGTGTACCCGAGATTATATGGTATGTCGAGTGTTGCGAGATACTTTTGAGCGAGGTTTTCGAGTTACTTTTATGTCCGGTGTTGTCTATTCGAGTTGTAGCGGTACATTCATGCTCCGGCACGACCTTTGCCAACTTTCATCCGACAACCACCGTTGAAACCGACTAAGTTTTCTTTTCTTTTTTATATTTGCACATTCGAGGACATAATGTGATTTAAGTGTGGGGGGGTAAATTGGGTATGTTTTTATGCTATATCCTTTGAAATATGAGTGAATGTTAAATTTCTGCGAAATTTAAAATTTTTTGTGAGTCTCGAGCATATAATTGGAACTAGATGCTTGCTAGTTGTAGTTTTCTAACGATGATAGTATGTGACTTAGTGAGATAATTATAGCATGTTTTACTTTTATGGAGATAGTTTCGTTTTTCACTCACGAAAGCCTTTGATTTTGAAGCATGACTTTTGAATTATATCCTTCATTATTTTTAATGATTTATCTTAGGAAGGTCGGTATAGTTACACCTAAGTTAGACCGTGTCTTGTGAATATCATAAAGTTTGAATGTGATAAGTGAGATGTAACTTATGACTTTGAAAAGTGAATGAATAAAGTGAGTGAGCAATTATTAATAAATACGTTTGTCGGAAAATTTGGTTTATGATTGGAGTGCGGTAGGGCATTACCTCGAAATGTCCTATACCACTATGATGACCAAAAGCTCACGACGATCGGGGAGAAGCTACCTTATGATTTGAGTAAGGTAGGGTGTTATCACGAAACATCCTATTCTACTATGATGGGTAAGAGCTCATTCGATATGCGTCAAATTTGAAAATTTTGGAAATGATGAGTAAAAATAAAGTGAAGTCTTTGTTATCATGGATCTTATACCCGGTAGAACCGCATGATATCTTGTAGGGATTATCCTGCGAGTGCGTGGGAAGGCTTTGAGTGGAGCTATTCTTGTTTGTACTAGGATAGTCATTGGAATTTTTGAGAGGATATTTCTTTGAAAGGCTTGTTAGATTGAGAATGGCTTGTCACACTTACACCGAATCTATCTCTGTGTTGGTATCATTTGCTATAGTTGTTGTATCTTTTGTTACGTGAGTTAGAGATCTATGTGGATTATTTATAAAGTTGAGCTATAGTTTTGATTGTTTTGTCCGAGGACGTACAAAAAGTTAAGTGTGGGGGAGTTGTTAAGGCCATATTTATATGATTATTAAAGGTTTATTTCATTATTATTTTCCCCACATTTGCGTAATTTACATGAGAATTAAGGGTTTAAGTGTAATTATTTAATAAAGATGATTTTAAGAGGGTTGTATGCAAAATTGATGATTTTAAGTGTTGATTTAATGGAATTATTATTATTTGGATTTTATTACATTTTTGCATTGTTTATTTATCATGTAGGAGTTAATTTTCGAGTGCATATAAGAGGATAAATGAAGCTCAAGTCGAATTATCAAGAGATAGAGTTGGAATTGGCTTGAAGAAATTGGATAAAGATGAAGAGATCCGATCCTCGAGCGGTTCAAACGGGCGTCGATCTTGAACGAGCGTCCCGGACGGGCGTTTGTCCATGGACGAGCGTCCTAGAATCGTATTTTACATTCGAGAGAGTTCGGACGGAGGATGAACGAGCGTTTACTCGAGCAAAGGCATTACCGGACGGGCGTCCGGATAGCCGGACGAGCGTCCGTTGCCGACTTAGTCATAACCGACTTAAAACTCTATATATAGCTGTGACAGCCTCTTAACCCTAATTCATACCACATAATTGAGATCGCAACTTTACACCAAAAGCTGCGGGCACAAGCCTTTTACACGAGAGATGAACTTCTCCAACCCAACAATCATCTTCAACATGATTGTTGGCTAAAAAAACCTTGCGGTGAGTCGACGGAGGAAGCCCATTATCAACACAAACCAACTAGAGAGTTCGATGCTTATGTTTAGTGAGTTTATTTCATAGTTTTTCATTACTTTGGATCTGTTTTGTATTGTTTAAGTTTTATTGAATTAAGATTTGATGAAACGATCTATGTTTAATTTATGCTTGAATAAATTTATGAAAGTATGTTTATTTGAGTTCTCTTTTGTTCAAAGTAATGCATCTAATTGTGTTTTAAGAGATTATGCATGATTAGTTGAGTAAGAGCTTGGAAACAATCTCGTGATTTCGTTTTGATTGCATGTTTAGTTTGTTTGAAAAGATAAACGAAACCCTAGAATTTGGTTGAAGAATTTAATTGAATTCGTGAATAAATCACTACTAAAAACTATGTCTTTTTAATCACCATCTAGTTGGGATTGTTGGTTGATGGGTGGAATCTAGTCGCCTTCTTTGTGTTTTCCTTTAATTGTTTTAATCAAATCGTTTAGATTAGTTAAGTTTAAGTTTTAGTTTTATAAAAGTTTTAGTTTTATAAACCTATCAGTTTCGGGACGCTTCAAAGAGAATTACAAACGTTTTTCGTTCGTTCGGACGCTCGTCGCGATAGCGAGTACGCTAGTTTTTTTAGAATTACAAACATTTTTTTCGTACTTTTTTTAGTACATGGAGTCTAGGTGTGATTTTTGACGCTCGTTCTTGTAGTGAACGCTCGTCCGTCTTTTTGTTTTCTTATTTTTACGCTTGTTTTATTTCTTGTTTTAGTTTTAATTCTTAGGTTTAGGTTTTAGTTAGTTTGCCTTTAGTTTAGTTTATAATCGTGACATAATTGATATGATTTATATTTGAATTCGATAAACGTTCACGACGTCGATAACATCCCTTATACTTGGGGTGTTTCGGTTATATTTAAAACGACCCGAATTACAAACGTTTTTTTTCGTACTTTTTTTCGTACCCATAGAGTACTTACTTGTGTGATTTTTGATTTCTTGTACAAGGCCATTACGGCCTCCGTTTTGCTTGCCGTTTGCGCCGGCGTGCCTTATTTATCGTTACGAGTCGATATCACATCGGTACTTCAAAGAGAATTACAAACGTTTTTTTTTCGTACTTTTTTTCGTACCCATAGAGTACTTAGCTGTGTGATTTTTGATTCCTTGTACAAGGCCATTACGGCCTCCGTTTTGCTTGCCGTTTGCGCCGGCGTGCCTTATTTATCGTTCGGTCGATATCACATCGGTACTTCAAAGAGAATTACAAACGTTTTTTTTCGTACTTTTTTTCGTACCCATAGAGTACTTAGCGTGTGATTTTTGATTCCTTGTACAAGGCCATTACGGCCTCCGTTTTGCTTGCCGTTTGCGCCGGCGTGCCTTATTTATCGTTACGGTCGATATCACATCGGTACTTCAAAGAGAATTACAAACGTTTTTTTTCGTACTTTTTTCGTACCCGTACCCATAGAGTACTTAGCTTGTGTGATTTTTGATTCCTTGTACAAGGCCATTCGGCCTCCGTTTTGCTTGCCGTTTGCGCCGGCGTGCCTTATTTATCGTTACGGTCGATATCACATCGGTACTTCAAAGAGAATTACAAACGTTTTTTTTCGTACTTTTTTTCGTACCCATAGAGTACTTAGCTTGTGTGATTTTGATTCCTTGTACAAGGCCATTCGGCCTCCGTTTTGCTTGCCGTTTGCGCCGGCGTGCCTTATTTATCGTTACGGTCGATATCACATCGGTACTTCAAAGAGAATTACAAACGTTTTTTTTCGTACTTTTTTTCGTACCCATAGAGTACTTAGCGTGTGATTTTTGATTCCTTGTACAAGGCCATTACGGCCTCCGTTTTGCTTGCCGTTTGCGCCGGCGTGCCTTATTTATCGTTCGGTCGATATCACATCGGTACTTCAAAGAGAATTACAAACGTTTTTTTTTTTTACTTTTTTTCGTACCCATAGAGTACTTAGCTTGTGTGATTTTTGATTCCTTGTACAAGGCCATTCGGCCTCCGTTTTGCTTGCCGTTTGCGCCGGCGTGCCTTATTTATCGTTCGGTCGATATCACATCGGTACTTCAAAGAGAATTACAAACGTTTTTTTTCGTACTTTTTTTCGTACCCCATAGAGTACTTAGCTTGTGTGATTTTTGATTCCTTGTACAAGGCCATTACGGCCTCCGTTTTGCTTGCCGTTTGCGCCGGCGTGCCTTATTTATCGTTACGGTCGATATCACATCGGTACTTCAAAGAGAATTACAAACGTTTTTTTTTCGTACTTTTTTTCGTACCCATAGAGTACTTAGCTGTGTGATTTTTGATTCCTTGTACAAGGCCATTCGGCCTCCGTTTTGCTTGCCGTTTGCGCCGGCGTGCCTTATTTATCGTTACGGTCGATATCACATCGGTACTTCAAAGAGAATTACAAACGTTTTTTTTTCGTACTTTTTTTCGTACCCATAGAGTACTTGTGTGATTTTTGATTCCTTGTACAAGGCCATTACGGCCTCCGTTTTGCTTGCCGTTTGCGCCGGCGTGCCTTATTTATCGTTGGTCGATATCACATCGGTACTTCAAAGAGAATTACAAACGTTTTTTTTCGTACTTTTTTTCGTACCCATAGAGTACTTAGCTTGTGTGATTTTTGATTCCTTGTACAAGGCCATTCGGCCTCCGTTTTGCTGCCGTTTGCGCCGGCGTGCCTTATTTATCGTTACGGTCGATATCACATCGGTACTTCAAAGAGAATTACAAACGTTTTTTTTCGTACTTTTTTTCGTACCCATAGAGTACTTAGCTTGTGTGATTTTGATTCCTTGTACAAGGCCATTCGGCCTCCGTTTTGCTTGCCGTTTGCGCCGGCGTGCCTTATTTATCGTTACGGTCGATATCACATCGGTACTTCAAAGAGAATTACAAACGTTTTTTTTCGTACTTTTTTTCGTACCCGTAGAGTACTTAAGCTTGTGTGATTTTGATTCCTTGTACAAGGCCATTCGGCCTCCGTTTTGCTTGCCGTTTGCGCCGGCGTGCCTTATTTATCGTTACGGTCGATATCACATCGGTACTTCAAAGAGAATTACAAACGTTTTTTTTTTCGTACTTTTTTTCGTACCCATAGAGTACTTAGCGTGTGATTTTTGATTCCTTGTACAAGGCCATTCGGCCTCCGTTTTGCTTGCCGTTTGCGCCGGCGTGCCTTATTTATCGTTACGGTCGATATCACATCGGTACTTCAAAGAGAATTACAAACGTTTTTTTTTTTCGTACTTTTTTTCGTACCCATAGAGTACTTAGCTTGTGTGATTTTTGATTCCTTGTACAAGGCCATTCGGCCTCCGTTTTGCTTGCCGTTTGCGCCGGCGTGCCTTATTTATCGTTACGGTCGATATCACATCGGTACTTCAAAGAGAATTACAAAACTTTTTTTTTTTTTCGTACTTTTTTTCGTACCCATAGAGTACTTAGCTTGTGTGATTTTTGATTCCTTGTACAAGGCCATTCGGCCTCCGTTTTGCTTGCCGTTTGCGCCGGCGTGCCTTATTTATCGTTCGGTCGATATCACATCGGTACTTCAAAGAGAATTACAAACGTTTTTTTCGTACTTTTTTTCGTACCCATAGAGTACTTAGCTTGTGTGATTTTGATTCCTTGTACAAGGCCATTACGGCCTCCGTTTTGCTTGCCGTTTGCGCCGGCGTGCCTTATTTATCGTTACGGTCGATATCACATCGGTACTTCAAAGAGAATTACAAACGTTTTTTTTCGTACTTTTTTTCGTACCCATAGAGTACTTAGCTTGTGTGATTTTTGATTCCTTGTACAAGGCCATTCGGCCTCCGTTTTGCTGCCGTTTGCGCCGGCGTGCCTTATTTATCGTTACGGTCGATATCACATCGGTACTTCAAAGAGAATTACAAACGTTTTTTTTCGTACTTTTTTTCGTACCCATAGAGTACTTAGCTTGTGTGATTTTGATTCCTTGTACAAGGCCATTACGGCCTCCGTTTTGCTTGCCGTTTGCGCCGGCGTGCCTTATTTATCGTTACGGTCGATATCACATCGGTACTTCAAAGAGAATTACAAACGTTTTTTTTCGTACTTTTTTTCGTACCCATAGAGTACTTAGCGTGTGTGATTTTTGATTCCTTGTACAAGGCCATTCGGCCTCCGTTTTGCTTGCCGTTTGCGCCGGCGTGCCTTATTTATCGTTACGGTCGATATCACATCGGTACTTCAAAGAGAATTACAAACGTTTTTTTTCGTACTTTTTTTCGTACCCATAGAGTACTTAAGCTTGTGTGATTTTTGATTCCTTGTACAAGGCCATTCGGCCTCCGTTTTGCTTGCCGTTTGCGCCGGCGTGCCTTATTTATCGTTACGGTCGATATCACATCGGTACTTCAAAGAGAATTACAAACGTTTTTTTTTTTCGTACTTTTTTTCGTACCCATAGAGTACTTAGCGTGTGATTTTGATTCCTTGTACAAGGCCATTCGGCCTCCGTTTTGCTTGCCGTTTGCGCCGGCGTGCCTTATTTATCGTTACGGTCGATATCACATCGGTACTTCAAAGAGAATTACAAACATTTTTTTTCGTACTTTTTTTCGTACCCATAGAGTACTTAGCTTGTGTGATTTTTGATTCCTTGTACAAGGCCATTACGGCCTCCGTTTTGCTTGCCGTTTGCGCCGGCGTGCCTTATTTATCGTTACGGTCGATATCACATCGGTACTTCAAAGAGAATTACAAACGTTTTTTTTCGTACTTTTTTTCGTACCCATAGAGTACTTAGCGTGTGATTTTTGATTCCTTGTACAAGGCCATTCGGCCTCCGTTTTGCTTGCCGTTTGCGCCGGCGTGCCTTATTTATCGTTACGGTCGATATCACATCGGTACTTCAAAGAGAATTACAAACGTTTTTTTTTCGTACTTTTTTTCGTACCCATAGAGTACTTAGCTTGTGTGATTTTGATTCCTTGTACAAGGCCATTACGGCCTCCGTTTTGCTTGCCGTTTGCGCCGGCGTGCCTTATTTATCGTTACGGTCGATATCACATCGGTACTTCAAAGAGAATTACAAACATTTTTTTTTCGTACTTTTTTTTCGTACCCATAGAGTACTTAGCGTGTGATTTTTGATTCCTTGTACAAGGCCATTACGGCCTCCGTTTTGCTTGCCGTTTGCGCCGGCGTGCCTTATTTATCGTTCGGTCGATATCACATCGGTACTTCAAAGAGAATTACAAACGTTTTTTTTCGTACTTTTTTTCGTACCCATAGAGTACTTATTTGTGTGATTTTGATTCCTTGTACAAGGCCATTCGGCCTCCGTTTTGCTTGCCGTTTGCGCCGGCGTGCCTTATTTATCGTTACGGTCGATATCACATCAGTACTTCAAAGAGAATTACAAATTTTTTTTTCGTACTTTTTTTCGTACCCATAGAGTACTTAACTGTGTGATTTTTGATTCCTTGTACAAGGCCATTCTGGCCTCCGTTTTGCTTGCCGTTTGCGCCGGCGTGCCTTATTTATCGTTACGGTCGATATCACATCGGTACTTCAAAGAGAATTACAAACGTTTTTTTTTTCGTACTTTTTTTCGTACCCATAGAGTACTTAGCTTGTGTGATTTTTGATTCCTTGTACAAGGCCATTACGGCCTCCGTTTTGCTTGCCGTTTGCGCCGGCGTGCCTTATTTATCGTTACGGTCGATATCACATCGGTACTTCAAAGAGAATTACAAACGTTTTTTTTCGTACTTTTTTTCGTACCCATAGAGTACTTAGCTTGTGTGATTTTGATTCCTTGTACAAGGCCATTACGGCCTCCGTTTTGCTTGCCGTTTGCGCCGGCGTGCCTTATTTATCGTTACGGTCGATATCACATCGGTACTTCAAAGAGAATTACAAACATTTTTTTTTTTTCGTACTTTTTTTCGTACCCATAGAGTACTTAGCGTGTGATTTTTGATTCCTTGTACAAGGCCATTACGGCCTCCGTTTTGCTTGCCGTTTGCGCCGGCGTGCCTTATTTATCGTTACGGTCGATATCACATCGGTACTTCAAAGAGAATTACAAACGTTTTTTTTCGTACTTTTTTTTTTTCGTACCCATAGAGTACTTAGCTTGTGTGATTTTGATTCCTTGTACAAGGCCATTCGGCCTCCGTTTTGCTTGCCGTTTGCGCCGGCGTGCCTTATTTATCGTTACGGTCGATATCACATCGGTACTTCAAAGAGAATTACAAACGTTTTTTTTTCGTACTTTTTTTCGTACCCATAGAGTACTTAGCTTGTGTGATTTTTGATTCCTTGTACAAGGCCATTCGGCCTCCGTTTTGCTTGCCGTTTGCGCCGGCGTGCCTTATTTATCGTTACGAGTCGATATCACATCGGTACTTCAAAGAGAATTACAAACGTTTTTTTTTCGTACTTTTTTT
Source organism: Gentiana straminea (assembly GCA_036785695.1). Lineage (NCBI taxonomy): Eukaryota > Viridiplantae > Streptophyta > Magnoliopsida > Gentianales > Gentianaceae > Gentiana > Gentiana straminea. The sequence continues at coordinate 10,364 of JAVUPR010000545.1, forward strand.
CGTACCCATAGAGTACTTAGCGTGTGATATTTGATTCCTTGTACAAGGCCATTACGGCCTCCGTTTTGCTTGCCGTTTGCGCCGGCGTGCCTTATTTATCGTTACGGTCGATATCACATCGGTACTTCAAAGAGAATTACAAACGTTTTTTTTCGTACTTTTTTTCGTACCCATAGAGTACTTAAGCGTGTGATTTTGATTCCTTGTACAAGGCCATTCGGCCTCCGTTTTGCTTGCCGTTTGCGCCGGCGTGCCTTATTTATCGTTACGGTCGATATCACATCGGTACTTCAAAGAGAATTACAAACGTTTTTTTTCGTACTTTTTTTCGTACCCATAGAGTACTTAAGCATGTGTGATTTTTGATTCCTTGTACAAGGCCATTACGGCCTCCGTTTTGCTTGCCGTTTGCGCCGGCGTGCCTTATTTATCGTTAAGTCGATATCACATCGGTACTTCAAAGAGAATTACAACGTTTTTTTTTCGTACTTTTTTTCGTACCCATAGAGTACTTAGCTTGTGTGATTTTTGATTCCTTGTACAAGGCCATTACGGCCTCCGTTTTGCTTGCCGTTTGCGCCGGCGTGCCTTATTTATCGTTACGGTCGATATCACATCGGTACTTCAAAGAGAATTACAAACGTTTTTTTTTCGTACTTTTTTTCGTACCCATAGAGTACTTAGCTTGTGTGATTTTGATTCCTTGTACAAGGCCATTCGGCCTCCGTTTTGCTTGCCGTTTGCGCCGGCGTGCCTTATTTATCGTTACGGTCGATATCACATCGGTACTTCAAAGAGAATTACAAACGTTTTTTTTCGTACTTTTTTTCGTACCCATAGAGTACTTAGCTGTGTGATTTTGATTTCTTGTACAAGGCCATTCTGGCCTCCGTTTTACTTGCCGTTTGCGCCGGCGTGCCTTATTTATCGTTACGGTCGATATCACATCGGTACTTCAAAGAGAATTACAAACGTTTTTTTTCGTACTTTTTTTCGTACCCATAGAGTACTTAGCTTGTGTGATTTTGATTCCTTGTACAAGGCCATTCGGCCTCCGTTTTGCTTGCCGTTTGCGCCGGCGTGCCTTATTTATCGTTACGGTCGATATCACATCGGTACTTCAAAGAGAATTACAAACGTTTTTTTTCGTACTTTTTTTCGTACCCATAGAGTACTTAGCTTGTGTGATATTTGATTCTTGTACAAGGCCATTCGGCCTCCGTTTTTCTTGCCGTTTGCGCCGGCGTGCCTTATTTATCGTTACGGTCGATATCACATCGGTACTTCAAAGAGAATTACAAACGTTTTTTTTCGTACTTTTTTTCGTACCCATAGAGTACTTAAGCGTGTGATTTTTGATTCCTTGTACAAGGCCATTACGGCCTCCGTTTTTCTTGCCGTTTGCGCCGGCGTGCCTTATTTATCGTTACGGTCGATATCACATCGGTACTTCAAAGAGAATTACAAACGTTTTTTTTCGTACTTTTTTTCGTACCCATAGAGTACTTAGCTTGTGTGATTTTTGATTCCTTGTACAAGGCCATTACGGCCTCCGTTTTGCTTGCCGTTTGTGCCGGCGTGCCTTATTTATCGTTACGGTCGATATCACATCGGTACTTCAAAGAGAATTACAAACGTTTTTTTTTTCGTACTTTTTTTCGTACCCATAGAGTACTTAGCTTGTGTGATATTTGATTCCTTGTACAAGGCCATTCGGCCTCCGTTTTGCTTGCCGTTTGCGCCGGCGTGCCTTATTTATCGTTACGGTCGATATCACATCGGTACTTCAAAGAGAATTACAAACGTTTTTATTTCGTACTTTTTTTCGTACCCATAGAGTACTAGCTTGTGTGATATTTGATTCTTGTACAAGGCCATTCGGCCTCCGTTTTTCTTGCCGTTTGCGCCGGCGTGCCTTATTTATCGTTACGGTCGATATCACATCGGTACTTCAAAGAGAATTACAAACATTTTTTTTTCGTACTTTTTTTCGTACCCATAGAGTACTTAGCTTGTGTGATTTTTGATTCCTTGTACAAGGCCATTCGGCCTCCGTTTTGCTTGCCGTTTGCGCCGGCGTGCCTTATTTATCGTTACGGTCGATATCACATCGGTACTTCAAAGAGAATTACAAACGTTTTATTTCGTTTTTTTCGTACCCATAGAGTACTGCTTGTGTGATTTTGATTCTTGTACAAGGCCATTACGGCCTCCGTTTTGCTTGCCGTTTGCGCCGGCGTGCCTTATTTATCGTTACGGTCGATATCACATCGGTACTTCAAAGAGAATTACAAACGTTTTTTTCGTACTTTTTTCGTACCCATAGAGTACTTAGCTTGTGTGATTTTGATTCCTTGTACAAGGCCATTCGGCCTCCGTTTTGCTTGCCGTTTGCGCCGGCGTGCCTTATTTATCGTTACGGTCGATATCACATCGGTACTTCAAAGAGAATTACAAACGTTTTTTTTCGTACTTTTTTTCGTACCCATAGAGTACTTAGCGTGTGATATTTGATTCCTTGTACAAGGCCATTACGGCCTCCGTTTTGCTTGCCGTTTGCGCCGGCGTGCCTTATTTATCGTTACGGTCGATATCACATCGGTACTTCAAAGAGAATTACAAACGTTTTTTTTCGTACTTTTTTTCGTACCCATAGACTACTAGCGTGTGATATTTGATTCCTTGTACAAGGCCATTACGGCCTCCGTTTTCTTGCCGTTTGCGCCGGCGTGCCTTATTTATCGTTACGGTCGATATCACATCGGTACTTCAAAGAGAATTACAAACGTTTTTTTTTCGTACTTTTTTTCGTACCCATAGAGTACTTAGCGTGTGATTTTGATTCCTTGTACAAGGCCATTACGGCCTCCGTTTTTCTTGCCGTTTGCGCCGGCGTGCCTTATTTATCGTTACGGTCGATATCACATCGGTACTTCAAAGAGAATTACAAACGTTTTTTTTCGTACTTTTTTTCGTACCCATAGAGTACTTAGCTTGTGTGATTTTTGATTCCTTGTACAAGGCCATTCGGCCTCCGTTTTGCTTGCCGTTTGCGCCGGCGTGCCTTATTTATCGTTACGGTCGATATCACATCGGTACTTCAAAGAGAATTACAAACGTTTTTTTTCGTACTTTTTTTCGTACCCATAGAGTACTTAGCTTGTGTGATATTTGATTCCTTGTACAAGGCCATTACGGCCTCCGTTTTGCTTGCCGTTTGCGCCGGCGTGCCTTATTTATCGTTACGGTCGATATCACATCGGTACTTCAAAGAGAATTACAAACGTTTTTTTCGTACTTTTTTTCGTACCCATAGAGTACTTACTGCTTGTGTGATATTTGATTCCTTGTACAAGGCCATTCGGCCTCCGTTTTTCTTGCCGTTTGCGCCGGCGTGCCTTATTTATCGTTCGGTCGATATCACATCGGTACTTCAAGAGAATTACAAACGTTTTTTTTCGTACTTTTTTTCGTACCCATAGAGTACTTAGCTTGTGTGATTTTTGATTCCTTGTACAAGGCCATTCGGCCTCCGTTTTCTTGCCGTTTGCGCCGGCGTGCCTTATTTATCGTTACGGTCGATATCACATCGGTACTTCAAAGAGAATTACAAACATTTTTTTTCGTACTTTTTTTCGTACCCATAGAGTACTTAGCTTGTGTGATTTTGATTCCTTGTACAAGGCCATTCGGCCTCCGTTTTGCTTGCCGTTTGTGCCGGCGTGCCTTATTTATCGTTACGGTCGATATCACATCGGTACTTCAAAGAGAATTACAAACGTTTTTTTTTCGTACTTTTTTTCGTACCCATAGAGTACTTAGCGTGTGATATTTGATTCCTTGTACAAGGCCATTCGGCCTCCGTTTTGCTTGCCGATTTTGCGCCGGCGTGCCTTATTTATCGTTACGGTCGATATCACATCAGTACTTCAAAGAGAATTACAAACGTTTTATTTCGTACTTTTTTCGTACCCATAGACTACTTAACTGTGTGATATTTGATTCCTTGTACAAGGCCATTATGGCCTCCGTTTTTCTTGCCGTTTGCACCGGCGTGCCTTATTTATCGTTCGGTCGATATCACATCAGTACTTCAAAGAGAATTACAAACATTTTTTTTCGTACTTTTTTTCGTACCCATAGAGTACTTAGCTTGTGTGATTTTTGATTCCTTGTACAAGGCCATTCGGCCTCCGTTTTCTTGCCGTTTGCGCCGGCGTGCCTTATTTATCGTTACGGTCGATATCACATCGGTACTTCAAAGAGAATTACAAACATTTTTTTTCGTACTTTTTTTCGTACCCATAGAGTACTTAGCGTGTGATTTTGATTCCTTGTACAAGGCCATTACGGCCTCCGTTTTGCTTGCCGTTTGTGCCGGCGTGCCTTATTTATCGTTACGGTCGATATCACATCGGTAATTCAAAGAGAATTACAAACGTTTTTTTTTCGTACTTTTTTTCGTACCCATAGAGTACTTAAGCATGTGTGATATTTGATTCCTTGTACAAGGCCATTACGGCCTCCGTTTTGCTTGCCGTTTGCGCCGGCGTGCCTTATTTATCGTTACGGTCGATATCACATCGGTACTTCAAAGAGAATTACAAACGTTTTATTTCGTACTTTTTTTCGTACCCATAGACTACTAGCGTGTGATATTTGATTCCTTGTACAAGGCCATTCGGCCTCCGTTTTTCTTGCCGTTTGCGCCGGCGTGCCTTATTTATCGTTACGGTCGATATCACATCGGTACTTCAAAGAGAATTACAAACGTTTTTTTCGTACTTTTTTTCGTACCCATAGAGTACTTAGCTTGTGTGATTTTGATTCCTTGTACAAGGCCATTACGGCCTCCGTTTTTCTTGCCGTTTGCGCCGGCGTGCCTTATTTATCGTTGGTCGATATCACATCAGTACTTCAAAGAGAATTACAAACATTTTTTTTTTCGTACTTTTTTTCGTACCCATAGAGTACTTAGCGTGTGATTTTTGATTCCTTGTACAAGGCCATTACGGCCTCCGTTTTGCTTGCCGTTTGTGCCGGCGTGCCTTATTTATCGTTACGGTCGATATCACATCGGTACTTCAAAGAGAATTACAAACGTTTTTTTTCGTACTTTTTTTCGTACCCATAGAGTACTTAGCTTTGTGTGATATTTGATTCCTTGTACAAGGCCATTACGGCCTCCGTTTTGCTTGCCGTTTGCGCCGGCGTGCCTTATTTATCGTTACGGTCGATATCACATCGGTACTTCAAAGAGAATTACAAACGTTTTTTTCGTACTTTTTTCGTACCCATAGACTACTAGCTTGTGTGATATTTGATTCCTTGTACAAGGCCATTACGGCCTCCGTTTTTCTTGCCGTTTGCGCCGGCGTGCCTTATTTATCGTTACGGTCGATATCACATCGGTACTTCAAAGAGAATTACAAACATTTTTTTTTCGTACTTTTTTTCGTACCCATAGAGTACTTAGCGTGTGATTTTTGATTCCTTGTACAAGGCCATTACGGCCTCCGTTTTTCTTGCCGTTTGCGCCGGCGTGCCTTATTTATCGTTACGGTCGATATCACATCGGTACTTCAAAGAGAATTACAAACATTTTTTTTTCGTACTTTTTTTCGTACCCATAGAGTACTTAGCTTGTGTGATTTTGATTCCTTGTACAAGGCCATTCGGCCTCCGTTTTGCTTGCCGTTTGCGCCGGCGTGCCTTATTTATCGTTACGGTCGATATCACATCGGTACTTCAAAGAGAATTACAAACGTTTTTTTTTTTCGTACTTTTTTTCGTACCCATAGAGTACTTAGCTTGTGTGATATTTGATTCCTTGTACAAGGCCATTACGGCCTCCGTTTTGCTTGCCGTTTGCGCCGGCGTGCCTTATTTATCGTTACGGTCGATATCACATCGGTACTTCAAAGAGAATTACAAACGTTTTTTTTACGTTTTTTTCGTACCCATAGAGTACTTAGCTTGTGTGATATTTGATTCCTTGTACAAGGCCATTACGGCCTCCGTTTTTCTTGCCGTTTGCGCCGGCGTGCCTTATTTATCGTTACGGTCGATATCACATCGGTACTTCAAAGAGAATTACAAACATTTTTTTTCGTACTTTTTTTCGTACCCATAGAGTACTTAGCTTGTGTGATTTTTGATTCCTTGTACAAGGCCATTCGGCCTCCGTTTTGCTTGCCGTTTGCGCCGGCGTGCCTTATTTATCGTTACGGTCGATATCACATCGGTACTTCAAAGAGAATTACAAACGTTTTTTTTTTTCGTACTTTTTTTCGTACCCATAGAGTACTTAGCGTGTGTGATATTTGATTCCTTGTACAAGGCCATTACGGCCTCCGTTTTGCTTGCCGTTTGCGCCGGCGTGCCTTATTTATCGTTACGGTCGATATCACATCGGTACTTCAAAGAGAATTACAAACGTTTTTTTTCGTACTTTTTTTCGTACCCATAGAGTACTTAGCTTGTGTGATTTTGATTCCTTGTACAAGGCCATTCGGCCTCCGTTTTGCTTGCCGTTTGCGCCGGCGTGCCTTATTTATCGTTACGGTCGATATCACATCGGTACTTCAAAGAGAATTACAAACGTTTTTTTTCGTACTTTTTTTTCGTACCCATAGAGTACTTAAGCGTGTGATATTTGATTCCTTGTACAAGGCCATTACGGCCTCCGTTTTGCTTGCCGTTTGCGCCGGCGTGCCTTATTTATCGTTACGGTCGATATCACATCGGTACTTCAAAGAGAATTACAAACGTTTTTTTTCGTACTTTTTTTCGTACCCATAGAGTACTAGCTTGTGTGATATTTGATTCCTTGTACAAGGCCATTACGGCCTCCGTTTTTCTTGCCGTTTGCGCCGGCGTGCCTTATTTATCGTTACGGTCGATATCACATCGGTACTTCAAAGAGAATTACAAACATTTTTTTTTCGTACTTTTTTTCGTACCCATAGAGTACTTAGCGTGTGATTTTTGATTCCTTGTACAAGGCCATTCGGCCTCCGTTTTGCTTGCCGTTTGCGCCGGCGTGCCTTATTTATCGTTACGGTCGATATCACATCGGTACTTCAAAGAGAATTACAAACGTTTTTTTTCGTACTTTTTTTCGTACCCATAGAGTACTTAGCTTGTGTGATATTTGATTCCTTGTACAAGGCCATTACGGCCTCCGTTTTGCTTGCCGTTTGCGCCGGCGTGCCTTATTTATCGTTACGGTCGATATCACATCGGTACTTCAAAGAGAATTACAAACGTTTTTTTCGTACTTTTTCGTACCCATAGAGTACTTAGCTTGTGTGATTTTGATTCCTTGTACAAGGCCATTCGGCCTCCGTTTTGCTTGCCGTTTGCGCCGGCGTGCCTTATTTATCGTTACGGTCGATATCACATCGGTACTTCAAAGAGAATTACAAACGTTTTTTTTCGTACTTTTTTCGTACCCATAGAGTACTTGCTTGTGTGATATTTGATTCCTTGTACAAGGCCATTACGGCCTCCGTTTTCTTGCCGTTTGCGCCGGCGTGCCTTATTTATCGTTACGGTCGATATCACATCGGTACTTCAAAGAGAATTACAAACGTTTTTTTTCGTACTTTTTTTCGTACCCATAGAGTACTTAGCGTGTGATTTTGATTCCTTGTACAAGGCCATTCGGCCTCCGTTTTTCTTGCCGTTTGCGCCGGCGTGCCTTATTTATCGTTACGGTCGATATCACATCGGTACTTCAAAGAGAATTACAAACATTTTTTTCGTACTTTTTTTCGTACCCATAGAGTACTTAGCTTGTGTGATTTTTGATTCCTTGTACAAGGCCATTCGGCCTCCGTTTTGCTTGCCGTTTGCGCCGGCGTGCCTTATTTATCGTTACGGTCGATATCACATCGGTACTTCAAAGAGAATTACAAACGTTTTTTTTCGTACTTTTTTTCGTACCCATAGAGTACTTAGCTTGTGTGATATTTGATTCCTTGTACAAGGCCATTACGGCCTCCGTTTTGCTTGCCGTTTGCGCCGGCGTGCCTTATTTATCGTTACGGTCGATATCACATCGGTACTTCAAAGAGAATTACAAACATTTTTTTTTCGTACTTTTTTTCGTACCCATAGAGTACTTAGCGTGTGATTTTGATTCCTTGTACAAGGCCATTCGGCCTCCGTTTTCTTGCCGTTTGCGCCGGCGTGCCTTATTTATCGTTACGGTCGATATCACATCGGTACTTCAAAGAGAATTACAAACATTTTTTTTCGTACTTTTTTTCGTACCCATAGAGTACTTAGCTTGTGTGATTTTTGATTCCTTGTACAAGGCCATTCGGCCTCCGTTTTGCTTGCCGTTTGTGCCGGCGTGCCTTATTTATCGTTACGGTCGATATCACATCGGTAATTCAAAGAGAATTACAAACGTTTTTTTTCGTACTTTTTTTCGTACCCATAGAGTACTTAGCTTGTGTGATATTTGATTCCTTGTACAAGGCCATTCGGCCTCCGTTTTGCTTGCCGTTTGCGCCGGCGTGCCTTATTTATCGTTACGGTCGATATCACATCGGTACTTCAAAGAGAATTACAAACATTTTTTTTCGTACTTTTTTTCGTACCCATAGAGTACTTAGCGTGTGTGATATTTGATTCCTTGTACAAGGCCATTACGGCCTCCGTTTTTCTTGCCGTTTGCGCCGGCGTGCCTTATTTATCGTTACGGTCGATATCACATCGGTACTTCAAAGAGAATTACAAACGTTTTTTTTCGTACTTTTTTTCGTACCCCCATAGAGTACTTAGCTTGTGTGATTTTGATTCCTTGTACAAGGCCATTCGGCCTCCGTTTTGCTTGCCGTTTGCGCCGGCGTGCCTTATTTATCGTTACGAGTCGATATCACATCGGTACTTCAAAGAGAATTACAAATGTTTTTTTTTCGTACTTTTTTTCGTACCCATAGAGTACTTAGCTTGTGTGATTTTTGATTCCTTGTACAAGGCCATTCGGCCTCCGTTTTGCTTGCCGTTTGTGCCGGCGTGCCTTATTTATCGTTACGGTCGATATCACATCGGTACTTCAAAGAGAATTACAAACGTTTTTTTTCGTACTTTTTTTCGTACCCATAGAGTACTTAGCTTGTGTGATATTTGATTCCTTGTACAAGGCCATTACGGCCTCCGTTTTGCTTGCCGTTTGCGCCGGCGTGCCTTATTTATCGTTACGGTCGATATCACATCGGTACTTCAAAGAGAATTACAAACGTTTTTTTCGTACTTTTTTTCGTACCCATAGACTACTAGCTTGTGTGATATTTGATTCCTTGTACAAGGCCATTACGGCCTCCGTTTTTCTTGCCGTTTGCGCCGGCGTGCCTTATTTATCGTTACGGTCGATATCACATCAGTACTTCAAAGATAATTACAAACATTTTTTTTTTCGTACTTTTTTTCGTACCCATAGAGTACTTAGCGTGTGATTTTGATTCCTTGTACAAGGCCATTACGGCCTCCGTTTTTCTTGCCGTTTGCGCCGGCGTGCCTTATTTATCGTTACGGTCGATATCACATCGGTACTTCAAAGAGAATTACAAACGTTTTTTTTCGTACTTTTTTTCGTACCCATAGAGTACTTAGCGTGTGATTTTTGATTCCTTGTACAAGGCCATTACGGCCTCCGTTTTGCTTGCCGTTTGTGCCGGCGTGCCTTATTTATCGTTACGGTCGATATCACATCGGTACTTCAAAGAGAATTACAAACGTTTTTTTTCGTACTTTTTTTCGTACCCATAGAGTACTTAGCTTGTGTGATATTTGATTCCTTGTACAAGGCCATTCGGCCTCCGTTTTGCTTGCCGTTTGCGCCGGCGTGCCTTATTTATCGTTACGAGTCGATATCACATCGGTACTTCAAAGAGAATTACAAACGTTTTATTTCGTACTTTTTTCGTACCCATAGACTACTAGCTTGTGTGATATTTGATTCCTTGTACAAGGCCATTACGGCCTCCGTTTTTCTTGCCGTTTGCGCCGGCGTGCCTTATTTATCGTTACGGTCGATATCACATCGGTACTTCAAAGAGAATTACAAACATTTTTTTTTCGTACTTTTTTTCGTACCCATAGAGTACTTAAGCTTGTGTGATTTTTGATTCCTTGTACAAGGCCATTCGGCCTCCGTTTTTCTTGCCGTTTGCGCCGGCGTGCCTTATTTATCGTTACGGTCGATATCACATCGGTACTTCAAAGAGAATTACAAACATTTTTTTTCGTACTTTTTTTCGTACCCATAGAGTACTTAGCTTGTGTGATTTTTGATTCCTTGTACAAGGCCATTCGGCCTCCGTTTTGCTTGCCGTTTGTGCCGGCGTGCCTTATTTATCGTTACGGTCGATATCACATCGGTAATTCAAAGAGAATTGCAAACGTTTTTTTTCGTACTTTTTTTTTTCGTACCCATAGAGTACTTAGCGTGTGATATTTGATTCCTTGTACAAGGCCATTACGGCCTCCGTTTTGCTTGCCGTTTGCGCCGGCGTGCCTTATTTATCGTTACGGTCGATATCACATCGGTACTTCAAAGAGAATTACAAACGTTTTTATTTCGTACTTTTTTTCGTACCCATAGACTACTAGCTTGTGTGATATTTGATTCCTTGTACAAGGCCATTCGGCCTCCGTTTTTCTTGCCGTTTGCGCCGGCGTGCCTTATTTATCGTTACGGTCGATATCACATCGGTACTTCAAAGAGAATTACAAACATTTTTTTTTCGTACTTTTTTTCGTACCCATAGAGTACTTAAGCGTGTGATTTTGATTCCTTGTACAAGGCCATTACGGCCTCCGTTTTTCTTGCCGTTTGCGCCGGCGTGCCTTATTTATCGTTACGGTCGATATCACATCGGTACTTCAAAGAGAATTACAAATGTTTTTTTTTCGTACTTTTTTTCGTACCCATAGAGTACTTAAGCTTGTGTGATTTTTGATTCCTTGTACAAGGCCATTACGGCCTCCGTTTTGCTTGCCGTTTGTGCCGGCGTGCCTTATTTATCGTTACGGTCGATATCACATCGGTAATTCAAAGAGAATTGCAAACGTTTTTTTCGTACTTTTTTTCGTACCCATAGAGTACTTAGCTTGTGTGATATTAGATTCCTTGTACAAGGCCATTCTGGCCTCCGTTTTTGCTTGCCGTTTGCGCCGGCGTGCCTTATTTATCGTTACGGTCGATATCACATCGGTACTTCAAAGAGAATTACAAACGTTTTATTTCGTACTTTTTTTCGTACCCATAGACTACTAGCTTGTGTGATATTTGATTCCTTGTACAAGGCCATTACGGCCTCCGTTTTTCTTGCCGTTTGCGCCGGCGTGCCTTATTTATCGTTACGGTCGATATCACATCGGTACTTCAAAGAGAATTACAAACATTTTTTTTCGTACTTTTTTTCGTACCCATAGAGTACTTAGCGTGTGATTTTGATTCCTTGTACAAGGCCATTCGGCCTCCGTTTTCTTGCCGTTTGCGCCGGCGTGCCTTATTTATCGTTCGGTCGATATCACATCGGTACTTCAAAGAGAATTACAAACGTTTTTTTTCGTACTTTTTTTCGTACCCATAGAGTACTTAGCTGTGAATTTTGATTCCTTGTACAAGGCCATTACGGCCTCCGTTTTGCTTGCCGTTTGTGCCGGCGTGCCTTATTTATCGTTACGGTCGATATCACATCGGTAATTCAAAGAGAATTGCAAACGTTTTTTTTCGTACTTTTTTTCGTACCCATAGAGTACTTAAGCTGTGTGATATTTGATTCCTTGTACAAAGGCCATTCGGCCTCCGTTTTGCTTGCCGTTTGCGCCGGCGTGCCTTATTTATCGTTACGGTCGATATCACATCGGTACTTCAAAGAGAATTACAAACGTTTTATTTCGTACTTTTTTTCGTACCCATAGACTACTAGCGTGTGATATTTGATTCCTTGTACAAGGCCATTCGGCCTCCGTTTTTCTTGCCGTTTGCGCCGGCGTGCCTTATTTATCGTTACGAGTCGATATCACATCGGTACTTCAAAGAGAATTACAAACATTTTTTTTTCGTACTTTTTTTCGTACCCATAGAGTACTTAGCTTGTGTGATTTTTGATTCCTTGTACAAGGCCATTACGGCCTCCGTTTTGCTTGCCGTTTGTGCCGGCGTGCCTTATTTATCGTTAGTCGATATCACATCGGTACTTCAAAGAGAATTACAACGTTTTTTTCGTACTTTTTTTCGTACCCATAGAGTACTTAAGCGTGTGATATTTGATTCCTTGTACAAGGCCATTACGGCCTCCGTTTTGCTTGCCGTTTGCGCCGGCGTGCCTTATTTATCGTTACGGTCGATATCACATCGGTACTTCAAAGAGAATTACAAACGTTTTATTTCGTACTTTTTTTCGTACCCATAGACTACTAAGCGTGTGATATTTGATTCCTTGTACAAGGCCATTCTAGCCTCCGTTTTTCTTGCCGTTTGCGCCGGCGTGCCTTATTTATCGTTATGGTCGATATCACATCAGTACTTCAAAGAGAATTACAAATATTTTTTTTTTTCGTACTTTTTTTCGTACCCATAGAGTACTTAAGCGTGTGATTTTTGATTCCTTGTACAAGGCCATTACGGCCTCCGTTTTCTTTCCGTTTGCGCCGGCGTGCCTTATTTATCGTTACGGTCGATATCACATCGGTACTTCAAAGAGAATTACAAACATTTTTTTTCGTACTTTTTTTCGTACCCATAGAGTACTTAGCTTGTGTGATTTTTGATTCCTTGTACAAGGCCATTCGGCCTCCGTTTTGCTTGCCGTTTGTGCCGGCGTGCCTTATTTATCGTTCTGGTCGATATCAAATCAGTAATTCAAAGAGAATTGCAAACGTTTTTTTTCGTACTTTTTTTCGTACCCATAGAGTACTTAGCTTGTGTGATATTTGATTCCTTGTACAAGGCCATTCTGGCCTCCGTTTTGCTTGCCGTTTGCGCCGGCGTGCCTTATTTATCGTTATGGTCGATATCACATCAGTACTTCAAAGAGAATTACAAACGTTTTATTTCGTACTTTTTTCGTACCCAAGTGTGATATTTGATTCCTTGTACAAGGCCATTCTGGCCTCCGTTTTTCTTGCCGTTTGCGCCGGCGTGCCTTATTTATCGTTACGGTCGATATCACATCGGTACTTCAAAGAGAATTACAAACATTTTTTTTCGTACTTTTTTTCGTACCCATAGAGTACTTAGCGTGTGATTTTTGATTCCTTGTACAAGGCCATTACGGCCTCCGTTTTTCTTTCCGTTTGCACCGGCGTGCCTTATTTATCGTTACGGTCGATATCACATCGGTACTTCAAAGAGAATTACAAACATTTTTTTTCGTACTTTTTTTCGTACCCATAGAGTACTTAGCGTGTGATTTTTGATTCCTTGTACAAGGCCATTCTGGCCTCCGTTTTGCTTGCCGTTTGTGCCGGCGTGCCTTATTTATCGTTATGGTCGATATCACATCAGTAATTCACAGAGAATGGCAAACGTTTTTTTTCGTACTTTTTTTCGTACCCATAGAGTACTTAACTGTGTGATATTTGATTCCTTGTACAAGGCCATTCTGGCCTCCGTTTTGCTTGCCGTTTGCGCCGGCGTGCCTTATTTATCGTTCTGGTCGATATCACATCAGTACATTGAAGAGAATTACAAAAGTTTTATTTCGTACTTTTTTTCGTACCCATAGACTACCTAACTGTGTGATATTTGATTCCTTGTACAAGGCCATTCTGGCCTCCGTTTTTCTTGCCGTTTGCGCCGGTGTGCCTTATTTATCGTTCTGGTCGATATCACATCAGTACATCAAAGAGAATTACAAACATTTTTTTTCGTACTTTTTTTCGTACCCATAGAGTACTTAAGCGTGTGATTTTGATTCCTTGTACAAGGCCATTACGGCCTCCGTTTTGCTTGCCGTTTGTGCCGGCGTGCCTTATTTATCGTTCTGGTCGATATCACATCAGTAATTCAAAGAGAATTGCAAACATTTTTTTTGTACTTTTTTCCGTACCCATAGAGTACTTAAGCGTTTTTTTTTGTGTGATATTTGATTCCTTGTACAAGGCCATTCGGCCTCCGTTTTGCTTGCCGTTTGCGCCGGCGTGCCTTATTTATCATTCGGTCGATATCAAATCGGTACTTCAAAGAGAATTACAAACGTTTTTTTTTCATACTTTTTTTCGTACCCATAGAGTACTTATTGTGTGATTTTTGATTCCTTGTACAAGGCCATTCTGGCCTCCGTTTTGCTTGCCGTTTGTGCCGGCGTGCCTTATTTATCGTTCTGGTCGATATCACATCAGTAATTCAAAGAGAATTGCAAACGTTTTTTTTCGTACTTTTTTCGTACCCATAAAGTACTTAACGGTGTGATACTTGTTTCCTTGTACAAGGCCATTCTGGCCTCCGTTTTGCTTGCCGTTTGCGCTGGCGTGCCTTATTTATCGTTCTGGTCGATATCACATCAGTACTTCAAAGAGAATTACAAACGTTTTATTTCGTACTTTTTTTCGTACCCATAGACTACCTAACTGTGTGATATTTGATTCCTTGGACAAGGCCATTCTGGCCTCTGTTTTTCTTGCCGTTTGTGCCGGCGTTCCTTATTTATCGTTATGGTCGATATCACATCATTACTTCAAAGAGAATTACAAACATTTTTTTCATACTTTTTTTCGTACCATAGAGTACTTAACTGTGTGATTTTTGATTCCTTGTACAAGGCCATTCTGGCCTCCGTTTTGCTTGCCGTTTGTGCCGGCGTGCCTTATTTATCGTTACGGTCGATATCACATCGGTAATTCAAAGAGAATTGCAAACGTTTTTTTTTCGTACTTTTTTTCGTACCCATAGAGTACTTAAGCGTGTGATATTTGATTCTTTGTACAAGGCCATTCTGGCCTCCGTTTTTCTTGCCGTTTGCGCCGGCGTCCCTTATTTATCGTTCTGATCGATATCACATCAGTACTTCAAAGAGAATTACAAACGTTTTATTTCGTACTTTTTTTCGTACCCATAGACTACCTAAGCGTGTGATATTTGATTCCTTGTACAAGGCCATTCTGGACTCCGTTTTTCTGGCCGTTTGCGCCGGCGTGCCTTATTTATCGTTCTGGTCGATATCACATCAGTACTTCAAAGAGAATTACAAACATTTTTTTTTCATACTTTTTTTCGTACCCACAGAGTACTTAACTGTGTGATATTTGATTCCTTGTACAAGGCCATTCTGGCCTCCGTTTTTCTTTCCGTTTGCGCCTGCGTGCCTTATTTATCGTTCTGATCGATATCACATCAGTACTTCAAAGAGAATTACAAATGTTTTTTTTCGTACTTTTTTTCGTACCCATAGAGTACTTAAGCGTGTGATTTTTGATTCCTTGTACAAGGCCATTCTGGCCTCCGTTTTGCTTGCCGTTTGTGCCGGCGTGCCTTATTTATCGTTATGGTCGATATCACATCAGTAATTCAAAGAGAATGGCAAACGTTTTTTTTCGTACTTTTTTTCGTACCCATAGAGTACTTAACTGTGTGATATTTGATTCCTTGTACAAGGCCATTCTGGCCTCCGTTTTGCTTGCCGTTTGCGCCGGCGTGCCTTATTTATCGTTCTGGTCGATATCACATCAGTACTTCAAAGAGAATTACAAACGTTTTATTTCGTACTTTTTTTCGTACCCATAGACTACCTAACCGTGTGATATTTGATTCCTTGTACAAGGCCATTCTGGCCTCCGTTTTTCTTACCGTTTGCGCCGGCGTGCCTTATTTATCGTTCTGGTCGATATCACATCAGTACTTCAAAGAGAATTACAAATATTTTTTTTCGTACTTTTTTTTCGTACCCATAGAGTACTTAACTGTGTGATTTTTGATTCCTTGTACAAGGCCATTCTGGCCTCCGTTTTTCTTTCCGTTTGCACCGACGTGCCTTATTTAACGTTCGGTCGATATCACATACGTACTTCAAAGAGAATTACAAACATTTTTTTCGTACTTTTTTTCGTACCCATAGAGTACTTAAGCGTGTGATTTTTGATTCCTTGTACAAGGCCATTCGGCCTCCGTTTTGCTTGCCGTTTGCGCCGGCGTGCCTTATTTATCGTTCGGTCGATATCACATCGGTACATTAAAGAGAATTACAAAAGTTTTATTTCGTACTTTTTTTCGTACCCATAGACTACTGCTTGTGTGATATTTGATTCCTTGTACAAGGCCATTCTGGCCTCCGTTTTTCTTGCCGTTTGCGCCGGTGTCCCTTATTTATCGTTCTGGTCGATATCACATCAGTACATCAAAGAGAATTACAAACATTTTTTTTCGTACTTTTTTTCGTACCCATAGAGTACTTAACTGTGTGATTTTTGATTCCTTGTACAAGGCCATTCTGGCCTCCGTTTTGCTTGCCGTTTGTGCCGGCGTGCCTTATTTATCGTTCTGGTCGATATCACATCAGTAATTCAAAGAGAATTGCAAACATTTTTTTTGTACTTTTTTTCGTACCCATAGAGTACTTAACTGTGTGATATTTGATTCCTTGTACAAGGCCATTCTGGCCTCCGTTTTGATTGCCGTTTGCGCCGGCGTGCCTTATTTATCATTCTGGTCGATATCAAATCAGTACTTCAAAGAGAATTACAAACGTTTTTTTTCATACTTTTTTTCGTACCCATAGAGTACTTAACTGTGTGATTTTTGATTCCTTGTACAAGGCCATTCTGGCCTCCGTTTTGCTTGACGTTTGTGCCGGCGTGCCTTATTTATCATTCTGGTCGATATCACATCAGTAATTCAAAGAGAATTGCAAATGTTTTTTTTCGTACTTTTTTTCGTACCCATAGAGTACTTAACGGTGTGATACTTGTTTCCTTGTACAAGGCCATTCTGGCCTCCGTTTTGCTTGCCGTTTGCGCTAGCGTGCCTTATTTATCGTTCTGGTCGATATCACATCAGTACTTCAAAGAGAATTACAAACGTTTTATTTCGTACTTTTTTTCGTACCCATAGACTACCTAACTGTGTGATATTTGATTCCTTGGACAAGGCCATTCTGGCCTCTGTTTTTCTTGCCGTTTGTGCCGGCGTTCCTTATTTATCGTTCTGGTCGATATCACATCATTACTTCAAAGAGAATTACAAACATTTTTTTCATACTTTTTTTCGTACCATAGAGTACTTAAGCGTGTGATTTTTGATTCCTTGTACAAGGCCATTCGGCCTCCGTTTTGCTTGCCGTTTGTGCCGGCGTGCCTTATTTATCGTTCGGTCGATATCACATCAGTAATTCAAAGAGAATTGCAAACGTTTTTTTTCGTACTTTTTTTCGTACCCATAGAGTACTTAACTGTGTGATATTTGATTCTTTGTACAAGGCCATTCTGGCCTCCGTTTTTCTTGCCGTTTGCGCCGGCGTGCCTTATTTATCGTTCTGATCGATATCACATCAGTACTTCAAAGAGAATTACAAACGTTTTATTTCGTACTTTTTTTCGTACCCATAGACTACCTAACTGTGTGATATTTGATTCCTTGTACAAGGCCATTCTGGACTCCGTTTTTCTTGCCGTTTGCGCCGGCGTGCCTTATTTATCGTTCTGGTCGATATCACATCAGTACATCAAAGAGAATTACAAACATTGTTTTTCGTACTTTTTTTCGTACCCATAGAGTACTTAACTGTGTGATTTTTGATTCCTTGTACAAGGCCATTCTGGCCTCCGTTTTGCTTGCCGTTTGTGCCGGCGTGCCTTATTTATCGTTCTGGTCGATATCACATCAGTAATTCAAAGAGAATTGCAAACATTGTTTTTGTACTTTTTTTCGTACCCATAGAGTACTTAACTGTGTGATATTTGATTCCTTGTACAAGGCCATTCTGGCCTCCGTTTTGCTTGCCGTTTGCGCCGGCGTGCCTTATTTATCATTCTGGTCGATATCAAATCAGTACTTCAAAGAGAATTACAAACGTTTTTTTTTCATACTTTTTTTCGTACCCATAGAGTACTTAACTGTGTGATTTTTGATTCCTTGTACAAGGCCATTCTGGCCTCCGTTTTGCTTGACGTTTGTGCCGGCGTGCCTTATTTATCGTTCTGGTCGATATCACATCAGCAATTCAAAGAGAATTGCAAATGTTTTTTTTCGTACTTTTTTTCGTACCCATAGAGTACTTAACGGTGTGATACTTGTTTCCTTGTACAAGGCCATTCTGGCCTCCGTTTTGCTTGCCGTTTGCGCTGGCGTGCCTTATTTATCGTTCTGGTCTATATCACATCAGTACTTCAAAGAGAATTACAAACGTTTTATTTCGTACTTTTTTTCGTACCCATAGACTACCTAACTGTGTGATATTTGATTCCTTGGACAAGGCCATTCTGGCCTCTGTTTTTCTTGCCGTTTGTGCCGGCGTTCCTTATTTATCGTTCTGGTCGATATCACATCATTACTTCAAAGAGAATTACAAACATTTTTTTCATACTTTTTTTCGTACCATAGAGTACTTAACTGTGTGATTTTTGATTCCTTGTACAAGGCGATTCTGGCCTCCGTTTTGCTTGCCGTTTGTGCCGGCGTGCCTTATTTATCGTTCTGGTCGATATCACATCAGTAATTCAAAGAGAATTGCAAACGTTTTTTTTCGTACTTTTTTTCGTACCCATAGAGTACTTAACTGTGTGATATTTGATTCTTTGTACAAGGCCATTCTGGCCTCCGTTTTTCTTGCCGTTTGCGCCGGCGTGCCTTATTTATCGTTCTGATCGATATCACATCAATACTTCAAAGAGAATTACAAACGTTTTATTTCGTACTTTTTTTCGTACCCATAGACTACCTAACTGTGTGATATTTGATTCCTTGTACAAGACCATTCTGGACTCCGTTTTTCTTGCCGTTTGCGCCGGCGTGCCTTATTTATCGTTCTGGTCGATATCACATCAGTACTTCAAAGAGAATTACAAACATTTTTTTTCATAATTTTTTTCGTACCCATAGAGTACTTAAGCGTGTGATTTTTGATTCCTTGTACAAGGCCATTTCGGCCTCCGTTTTTCTTTCCGTTTGCGCCGGCGTGCCTTATTTATCGTTCGGTCGATATCACATCAGTACTTCAAAGAGAATTACAAATGTTTTTTTTCGTACTTTTTTTCGTACCCATAGAGTACTTAAGCGTGTGATTTTTGATTCCTTGTACAAGGCCATTCGGCCTCCGTTTTGCTTGCCGTTTGTGCCGGCGTGCCTTATTTATCGTTCGTTCGATATCACATCGTAATTCAAAGAGAATTGCAAACGTTTTTTTTTCGTACTTTTTTTCGTACCCATAGAGTACTTAAGCGTGTGATATTTGATTCCTTGTACAAGGCCATTCGGCCTCCGTTTTGCTTGCCGTTTGCGCTGGCGTGCCTTATTTATCGTTCTGGTCGATATCACATCAGAACTTCAAAGAGAATTACAAACGTTTTATTTCGTACTTTTTTTCGTACCCATAGACTACCTAAGCGTGTGATATTTGATTCCTTGACAAGGCCATTCGGCCTCTGTTTTTCTTGCCGTTTGTGCCGGCGTTCCTTATTTATCGTTCTGGTCGATATCACATCATTACTTCAAAGAGAATTACAAACATTTTTTTCATACTTTTTTTCGTACCATAGAGTACTTAACTGTGTGATTTTTGATTCCTTGTACAAGGCCATTCTGGCCTCCGTTTTGCTTGCCGTTTGTGCCGGCGTGCCTTATTTATCGTTCTGGTCGATATCACATCAGTAATTCAAAGAGAATTGCAAACGTTTTTTTTCGTACTTTTTTTCGTTCCCATAGAGTACTTAACTGTGTGATATTTGATTCTTTGTACAAGGCCATTCTGGCCTCCGTTTTTCTTGCCGTTTGCGCCGGCGTGCCTTATTTATCGTTCTGATCGATATCACATCAGTACTTCAAAGAGAATTACAAACGTTTTATTTCGTACTTTTTTTCGTACCCATAGACTACCTAAGCGTGTGATATTTGATTCCTTGTGCAAGGCCATTCTGGACTCCGTTTTTCTTGCCGTTTGCGCCGGCGTGCCTTATTTATCGTTCTGGTCGATATCACATCAGTACTTCAAAGAGAATTACAAACATTTTTTTTCATACTTTTTTTCGTACCCATAGAGTACTTAAGTGTGTGATTTTTGATTCCTTGTACAAGGCCATTCTGGCCTCCGTTTTTCTTTCCGTTTGCGCCGGCGTGCCTTATTTATCGTTCTGGTCGATATCACATCAGTACTTCAAAGAGAATTACAAATGTTTTTTTTCGTACTTTTTTTCGTACCCATAGAGTACTTAAGCGTGTGATTTTTGATTCCTTGTACAAGGCCATTCGGCCTCCGTTTTGCTTGCCGTTTGTGCCGGCGTGCCTTATTTATCGTTCGTTCGATATCACATCGTAATTCAAAGAGAATTGCAAACGTTTTTTTTCGTACTTTTTTTTGTACCCATAGAGTACTTACTGTCGTGTGATATTGGATTCCTTGTACAAGGCCATTCGGCCTCCGTTTTGCTTGCCGTTTGCGCCGGCGTGCCTTATTTATCGTTCTGGTCGATATCACATCAGTACATTAAAGAGAATTACAAAAGTTTTATTTCGTACTTTTTTTCGTACCCATAGACTACCTAACTGTGTGATATTTGATTCCTTGTACAAGGCCATTCTGGCCTCCGTTTTTCTTGCCGTTCGCGCCGGTGTGCCTTATTTATCGTTCTGGTCGATATCACATCAGTACATCAAAGAGAATTACAAACATTTTTTTTCGTACTTTTTTTCGTACCCATAGAGTACTTAAGCGTGTGATTTTTGATTCCTTGTACAAGGCCATTCGGCCTCCGTTTTACTTGCCGTTTGTGCCGGCGTGCCTTATTTATCGTTCGGTCGATATCACATCGTACTTCAAAGAGAATTACAAACATTTTTTTTCATACTTTTTTTCGTACCCATAGAGTACTTAACTGTGTGATTTTTGATTCCTTGTACAAGGCCATTCTGGCCTCCGTTTTTCTTTCCGTTTGCGCCGGCGTGCCTTATTTATCGTTCTGGTCGATATCACATCAGTACTTCAAAGAGAATTACAAATGTTTTTTTTCGTACTTTTTTTCGTACCCATAGAGTACTTAAGCGTGTGATTTTTGATTCCTTGTACAAGGCCATTCTGGCCTCCGTTTTGCGTGCCGTTTGTGCCGGCGTGCCTTATTTATCGTTCTGTTCGATATCACATCAGTAATTCAAAGAGAATTGCAAACGTTTTTTTTCGTACTTTTTTTCGTACGCATAGAGTACTTAACTGTGTGATATTTGATTCCTTGTACAAGGCCATTCTGGCCTCCGTTTTGCTTGCCGTTTGCGCCGGCGTGCCTTATTTATCGTTCTGGTCGATATCACATCAGTACATTAAAGAGAATTACAAAAGTTTTATTTCGTACTTTTTTTCGTACCCATAGACTACCTAACTGTGTGATATTTGATTCCTTGTACAAGGCCATTCTGGCCTCCGTTTTTCTTGCCGTTTGCGCCGGTGTGCCTTATTTATCGTTCTGGTCGATATCACATCAGTACATCAAAGAGAATTACAAACATTTTTTTTCGTACTTTTTTTCGTACCCATAGAGTACTTAACTGTGTGATTTTTGATTCCTTGTACAAGGCCATTCTGGCCTCCGTTTTGCTTGCCGTTTGTGCCGGCGTGCCTTATTTATCGTTCTGGTCGATATCACATCAGTAATTCAAAGAGAATTGCAAACATTGTTTTTGTACTTTTTTTCGTACCCATAGAGTACTTAACTGTGTGATATTTGATTCCTTGTACAAGGCCATTCTGGCCTCCGTTTTGCTTGCCGTTTGCGCCGGCGTGCCTTATTTATCATTCTGGTCGATATCAAATCGTACTTCAAAGAGAATTACAAACGTTTTTTTTCATACTTTTTTTCGTACCCATAGAGTACTTAATCGTGTGATTTTTGATTCCTTGTACAAGGCCATTCGGCCTCGTTTTGCTTGCCGTTTGTGCCGGCGTGCCTTATTTATCGTTCTGGTCGATATCACATCAGTAATTCAAAGAGAATTGCAAACGTTTTTTTTCGTACTTTTTTTCGTACCCATAGAGTACTTAACGGTGTGATACTTGTTTCCTTGTACAAGGCCATTCTGGCCTCCGTTTTGCTTGCCGTTTGCGCTGGCGTGCCTTATTTATCGTTCTGGTCGATATCACATCAGTACTTCAAAGAGAATTACAAACGTTTTATTTCGTACTTTTTTTCGTACCCATAGACTACCTAACTGTGTGATATTTGATTCCTTGGACAAGGCCATTCTGGCCTCTGTTTTTCTTGCCGTTTGTGCCGGCGTTCCTTATTTATCGTTCTGGTCGATATCACATCATTACTTCAAAGAGAATTACAAACATTTTTTTCATACTTTTTTTCGTACCATAGAGTACTTAACTGTGTGATTTTTGATTCCTTGTACAAGGCCATTCTGGCCTCCGTTTTGCTTGCCGTTTGTGCCGGCGTGCCTTATTTATCGTTCTGGTCGATATCACATCAGTAATTCAAAGAGAATTGCAAACGTTTTTTTTCGTACTTTTTTTCGTACCCATAGAGTACTTAGCTGTGTGATATTTGATTCTTGTACAAGGCCATTCTGGCCTCCGTTTTTCTTGCCGTTTGTGCCGGCGTGCCTTATTTATCGTTCTGATCGATATCACATCAGTACTTCAAAGAGAATTACAAACGATTTATTTCGTACTTTTTTTCGTACCCATAGACTACCTAACTTCTGTGATATTTGATTCCTTGTACAAGGCCATTACGGACTCCGTTTTTCTTGCCGTTTGCGCCGGCGTGCCTTATTTATCGTTCTGGTCGATATCACATCAGTACTTCAAAGAGAATTACAAACATTTTTTTTCATACTTTTTTTCGTACCCATAGAGTACTTAAGTGTGTGATTTTTGATTCCTTGTACAAGGCCATTCTGGCCTCCGTTTTTCTTTCCGTTTGCGCCGGCGTGCCTTATTTATCGTTCTGGTCGATATCACATCAGTACTTCAAAGAGAATTACAAATGTTTTTTTTCGTACTTTTTTTCGTACCCATAGAGTACTTAGCGTGTGATTTTTGATTCCTTGTACAAGGCCATTCGGCCTCCGTTTTGCTTGCCGTTTGTGCCGGCGTGCCTTATTTATCGTTCTGGTCGATATCACATCAGTAATTCAAAGAGAATTGCAAACGTTTTTTTTCGTACTTTTTTTCGTACCCATAGAGTACTTAACTGTGTGATATTTGATTCTTTGTACAAGGCCATTCTGGCCTCCGTTTTTCTTGCCGTTTGCGCCGGCGTGCCTTATTTATCGTTCTGATCGATATCACATCAGTACTTAAAAGAGAATTACAAATGTTTTATTTCGTACTTTTTTTCGTACCCATAGACTACCTAACTGTGTGATATTTGATTCCTTGTACAAGGCCATTCTGGACTCCGTTTTTCTTGCCGTTTGCGCCGGCGTGCCTTATTTATCGTTCTGGTCGATATCACATCAGTACTTCAAAGAGAATTACAAACATTTTTTTTCATACTTTTTTTCGTACCCATAGAGTACTTAACTGTGTGATTTTTGATTCCTTGTACAAGGCCATTCTGGCCTCCGTTTTTCTTTCCGTTTGCGCCGGCGTGCCTTATTTATCGTTCTGGTCGATATCACATCGTACTTCAAAGAGAATTACAAATGTTTTTTTTCGTACTTTTTTTCGTACCCATAGAGTACTTAAGCGTGTGATTTTTGATTCTGTACAAGGCCATTCGGCCTCCGTTTTGCTTGCCGTTTGTGCCGGTGTGCCTTATTTATCGTTCTGGTCGATATCACATCAGTAATTCAAAGAGAATTGCAAACGTTTTTTTTCGTACTTTTTTTCGTACCCATAGAGTACTTAAGCGTGTGATATTTGATTCCTTGTACAAGGCCATTCGGCCTCCGTTTTGCTTGCCGTTTGCGCCGGCATGCCTAATTTATCGTTCGGTCGAAATCACATCGTACTTCAAAGAGAATTACAAACGTTTTATTTCGTACTTTTTTTCGTACCCATAGACTACCTAAGCGTGTGATATTTGATTCCTTGTACAAGGCCATTCGGCCTCCGTTTTTCTTGCCGTTTACGCCGGCGTGCCTTATTTATCGTTCTGGTCGATATCACATCGTACTTCAAAGAGAATTACAAACATTTTTTTTCGTACTTTTTTTCGTACCCATAGAGTACTTAGCGTGTGATTTTTGATTCCTTGTACAAGGCCATTCTGGCCTCCGTTTTTCTTTCCGTTTGCACCGGCGTGCCTTATTTATCGTTCTGGTCGATATCACATCCGTACTTCAAAGAGAATTACAAACATTTTTTTTCGTACTTTTTTTCGTACCCATAGAGTACTTAACTGTGTGATATTTGATTCCTTGTACAAGGCCATTCTGGCCTCCGTTTTGCTTGCCGTTTGCGCCGGCGTGCCTTATTTATCGTTCTGGTCGATATCACATCAGTACTTTAAAGAGAATTACAAAAGTTTTATTTTGTACTTTTTTTCGTACCCATAGACTACCTAACTGTGTGATATTTGATTCCTTGTACAAGGCCATTCTGGCCTCCGTTTTTCTTGCCGTTTGCGCAGGCGTGACTTATTTATCGTTCTGGTCGATATCACATCAGTACTTCAAAGAGAATTACAAACATTTTTTTTCGTACTTTTTTTCATACCCATAGAGTACTTAATTGTGTGATTTTTGATTCCTTGTACAAGGCCATTCTGGCCTCCGTTTTGCTTGCCGTTTGTGCCGGCGTGCCTTATTTATCGTTCTGGTCGATATCACATCAGTAATTCAAAGAGAATTGCAAACATTTTTTTTGTACTTTTTTTCGTACCCATAGAGTACTTAACTGTGTGATATTTGATTCCTTGTACAAGGCCATTCTGGCCTCCGTTTTGCTTGCCGTTTGCGCCGGCGTGCCTTATTTATCGTTCTGGTCGATATCACATCGTACTTCAAAGAGAATTACAAACGTTTTTTTCATACTTTTTTTCGTACCCATAGAGTACTTAAGCGTGTGATTTTTGATTCCTTGTACAAGGCCATTCTGGCCTCCGTTTTGCTTGCCGTTTGCGCCGGCGTGCCTTATTTATCGTTCTGGTCGATATCACATAAGTACTTCAAAGAGAATTACAAACGTTTTATTTCGTACTTTTTTTCATACCCATAGACTACCTAACTGTGTGATATTTGATTCCTTGTACAAGGCCATTCTGGCCTCCGTTTTTCTTGCCGTTTGCGCCGGCGTGCCTTATTTATAGTTCTGGGCGATATCACATCAGTTCTTCAAAGAGAATTACAAACATTGTTTTTCGTACTTTTTTTCGTACCTATAGACTACTTAACTGTGTGATTTTTTATTCCTTGTACAAGGCCATTCTGGCCTCCGTTTTGCTTGCCGTTTGTGCCGGCGTGCCTTATTTAGCGTTCTGGTCGATATCACATCAGTAATTCAAAGAGAATTGCAAACGTTTTTTTTCGTACTTTTTTTTCGTACCCACAGAGTACTTAACTGTGTGATATTTGATTCCTTGTACAAGGCCATTTTGGCCTCCGTTTTGCTTGCCGTTTGCGCCTGCGTGCCTTATTTATCGTTCTGGTCGATATCATATCAGTACTTCAAAGAGAATTACAAACATTTTATTTCGTACTTTTTTTCGTACCCATAGACTACCTAACTGTGTGATATTTGATTCCTTGTACAAGGCCATTCGGCCTCCGTTTTTCTTGCCGTTTGCGCCGGCGTGCCTTATTTATCGTTCGGTCGATATCACATCGTACTTCAAAGAGAATTACAAACATTTTTTTTCGTACTTTTTTTCGTACCCATAGAGGACTTAAGCGTGTGATTTTTGATTCCTTGTACAAGGCCATTCGGCCTCCGTTTTGCTTGCCGTTTGTGCCGGCGTGCCTTATTTATCGTTCGGTCGATATCACATCGTAATTCAAAGAGAATTGCAAATGTTTTTTTTCGTACTTTTTTTCGTACTCATAGAGTACTTAAGCGTGTGATATTTGATTCCTTGTACAAGGCCATTCTGGCCTCCGTTTTGCTTGCCGTTTGCGCCGGCGTGCCTTATTTATCGTTCTGGTCGATATCACATCAGTACTTCAAAGAGAATTACAAACGTTTTATTTCGTACTTTTTTTCGTACCCATAGGCTACCTAACTGTGTGATATTTGATTCGTTGTACAAGGCCATTCTGGCCTCCGTTTTTCTTGCCGTTTGCGCCGGCGTGCCTTATTTATTGTTCTGGTCGATATCACATCAGTACTTCAAAGAGAATTACAAACATTTTTTTTCGTACTTTTTTTCGTACCCATAGAGTACTTAACTGTGTGATTTTTGATTCCTTGTACAAGGCCATTCTGGCCTCCGTTTTTCTTTCCGCTTGCACCGGCGTGCCTTATTTATCGTTCTGGTCGATATCACATTAGTACTTCAAAGAGAATTACAAACATTTTTTTTCATACTTTATTTCGTACCCATAGAGTACTTAACTGTGTGATTTTTGATTCCTTGTACAAGGCCATTCTGACCTCCGTTTTGCTTGCCGTTTGTGCCGGCGTGCCTTATTTATCGTTCTGGTCGATATCACATCAGTAATTCAAAGAGAATTGCAAACGTTTTTTTTCGTACTTTTTTTCGTACCCATAGAGTACTTAACTGGTGTGATATTTGATTCCTTGTACAAGGCCATTCTGGCCTCCGTTTTGCTTTCCGTTTGCGCCGGCGTGCCTTATTTATCGTTATGGTCGATATCACATCAGTACTTCAAAGAGAATTACAAACGTTTTATTTCGTACTTTTTTTCGTACCCATAGACTACCTAACTGTGTGATATTTGATTCCTTGTACAAGGCCATTCTGGCCTCCGTTTTTCTTGCCGTTTGCGCCGGCGTGCCTTATTTATCGTTCTGGTCGATATCACATCAGTACTTCAAAGAGAATTACAAACATTTTTTTTCGTACTTTTTTTCGTACCCATAGAGTACTTAACTGTGTGATATTTGATTCCTTGAACAAGGCCATTCTGGCCTCCGTTTTGCTGGCCGTTTGCGCCGGCGTGCCTTATTATCGTTCTGGTCGATATCACATCAGTACTTCAAAGAGAATTACAAACGTTTTATTTCGTACTTTTTTTTCGTACCCATAGACTACCTAACTGTGTGATATTTGATTCCTTGTACAAGGCCATTCTGGCCTCCGTTTTTCTTGCCGTTTGCGCCGGCGTGCCTTATTTCTCAATCTGGTCGATATCACATCAGTACTTCAAAGAGAATTACAAACATTTTTTTCGTACTTTTTTTCGTACCTATAGACTACTTAACTGTGTGATTTTTTATTCCTTGTACAAGGCCATTCTGGCCTCCGTTTTGCTTGCCGTTTGTGCCGGCGTGCCTTATTTAGCGTTCTGGTCGATATCACATCAGTAATTCAAAGAGAATTGCAAACGTTTTTTTTCGTACTTTTTTTCGTACCCATAGAGTACTTAACTGTGTGATATTGAATTCCTTGTACAAGGCCATTCGGCCTCCGTTTTGCTTGCCGTTTTCGCCGGCGTGCCTTATTTATCGTTCGGTCGATATCACATCGTACTTCAAAGAGAATTACAAACGTTTTATTTCGTACTTTTTTTCGTACCCATAGACTACCTAACTCGTGTGATATTTGATTCCTTGTACAAGGCCATTCGGCCTCCGTTTTTCTTGCCGTTTGCGCCGGCGTGCCTTATTTATCGTTCGGTCGATATCACATCGTACTTCAAAGAGAATTACAAACATTTTTTTTCGTACTTTTTTTCGTACCCATAGAGTACTTAACTGTGTGATATTTGATTCCTTGAACAAGGCCATTCTGGCCTCCGTTTTGCTGGCCGTTTGCGCCGGCGTGCCTTATTATCGTTCGGTCGATATCACATCGTACTTCAAAGAGAATTACAAACGTTTTATTTCGTACTTTTTTTCGTACCCATAGACTACCTAACTGTGTGATATTTGATTCCTTGTACAAGGCCATTCTGGCCTCCGTTTTGCTTGCCGTTTGTGCCGGCGTGCCTTATTTATAGTTCTGGTCGATATCACATCAGTAATTCAAAGAGAATTGCAAACGTTTTTTTTCGTACTTTTTTTCGTACCCATAGAGTACTTAAGCGTGTGATATTTGATTCCTTGTACAAGGCCATTCTGGCCTCCGTTTTGCTTGCCGTTTGCGCCGGCGTGCCTTATTTATCGTTCTGGTCGATATCACATCAGTACTTCAAAGATAATTACAAACGTTTTATTTTGTACTTTTTTTCGTACCCATAGACTACCTAACTGTGTGATATTTGATTCCTTGTACAAGGCCATTCTGGCCTCCGTTTTTCTTGCCGTTTGCGCCGGCGTGCCTTATTTATCGTTCGGTCGATATCACATCAGTACTTCAAAGAGAATTACAAACATTTTTTTTCGTACTTTTTTTCGTACCCACAGAGTACTTAACTGTGTGATTTTTGATTCCTTGTACAAGGCCATTCTGGCCTCCGTTTTTCTTTCCGTTTGCACCGGCGTGCCATATTTATCGTTCTGGTCGATATCACATTAGTACTTCAAAGAGAATTACAAACATTTTTTTTCGTACTTTTTTTCGTACCCATAGAGTACTTCACTGTGTGATTTTTGATTCCTTGTACAAGGCCATTCTGGCCTCCGTTTTGCTTGCCGTTTGTGCCGGCGTGCCTTATTTATCGTTCTGGTCGATATCACATCAGTAATTCAAAGAGAATTTCAAACATTTTTTTTCGTATTTTTTTTCGTACCCATAGAGTACTTAACTGTGTGATATTTGATTCCTTGTACAAGGCCATTCTGGCCTCCGTTTTGCTTGCCGTTTGCGCCGGCGTGCCTTATTTATCGTTCTGGTCGATATCACATCAGTACTTCAAAGAGAATTACAAACGTTTTATTTCGTACTTTTTTTCGTACCCAATAGACTACCTAACTGTGTGATATTTGATTCCTTGTACAAGGCCATTCGGCCTCCGTTTTTCCGGCCGTTTGCGCCGGCGTGCCTTATTTATCGTTCGGTCGATATCACATCGTACTTCAAAGAGAATTACAAACATTTTTTTTCGTACTTTTTTTCGTACCCATAGAGTACTTAACTCGTGTGATTTTTGATTCCTTGTACAAGGCCATTCTGGCCTCCGTTTTGTTGCCGTTTGTGCCGGCGTGCCTTATTTATCGTTCTGGTCGATATCACATCAGTAATTCAAAGAGAATTGCAAACGTTTTTTTTCGTACTTTTTTCGTACCCATAGAGTACTTAACTGTGTGATATTTGATTCCTTGTACAAGGCCATTCTGGCCTCCGTTTTGCTTGCCGTTTGCGCCGGCATGCCTTAGTTATCGTTCTGGTCGAAATCACATCAGTACTTCAAAGAGAATTACGAACGTTTTATTTCGTACTTTTTTTCGTACCCATAGACTACCTAACTGTGTGATTTTTGATTCCTTGTACAAGGCCATTCTGGCCTCCGTTTTGTTGCCGTTTGCGCCGGCGTGCCTTATTTATCGTTCTGGTCGATATCACATCAGTACTTCAAAGAGAATTACAAACGTTTTATTTCGTACTTTTTTCGTACCCATAGACTACCTAACTGTGTGATATTAGATTCCTCGTACAAGGCCATTCTGGCCTCCGTTTTTCTTGCCGTTTGCGCCGGCATACCTTATTTATCGTTCTGGTCGATATCACATCAGTACTTCAAAGAGAATTACAAACATTTTTTTTCGTACTTTTTTTCGTACCCATAGAGTACTTAAGCGTGTGATTTTTGATTCCTTGTACAAGGCCATTCTGGCCTCCGTTTTGCTTGCCGTTTTTGCCGGCGTGCCTTATTTATCGTTCTGGTCGATATCACATCAGTAATTCAAAGAGAATTGCAAACGTTTTTTTTCGTACTTTTTTTCGTACCCATAGAGTACTTAACTGTGTGATATTTGATTCCTTGTACAAGGCCATTCTGGCCTCCGTTTTGCTTGCCGTTTGCGCCGGCGTGCCTTATTTATCGTTCTGGTCGATATCACATCAGTACTTCCAAGAGAATTACAAACGTTTTATTTCGTACTTTTTTTCGTACCCATAGACTACCTAACTGTGTGATATTTGATTCCTTGTACAAGGCCATTCTGGCCTCCGTTTTTCTTGCCGTTTGCGCCGGCGTGCCTTATTTATCGTTCTGGTCGATATCACATCAGTACTTCAAAGAGAATTGCAAACATTTTTTTTCGTACTTTTTTTCGTACCCATGGAGTACTTAACTGTGTGATTTTTAATTCCTTGTACAAGGCCATTCTGGCCTCCGTTTTTCTTTCCGTTTGCACCGGCGTGCCTTATTTATCGTTTTGTTCGATATCACATCAGTACTTCAAAGAGAATTACAAACATTTTTTTTCGTACCCATAGAGTACTTAACTGTGTGATTTTTGATTCCTTGTACAAGGCCATTCTGGCCTCCGTTTTGCTTGCAGTTTGTGCCGGCGTGCCTTATTTATCATTCTGGTCGATATCACATCAGTAATTCAAAGAGAATTGAAACGATTTTTTTCGTATTTTTTTCGTACCCATAGAGTACTTAACTGTGTGATATTTGATTCCTTGTACAAGGCCATTATGGCCTCCGTTTTGATTGCCGTTTGCGCCGGCGTGCCTTATTTATCGTTCTGGTCGATATCACATCAGTACTTCAAAGAGAATTACAAACGTTTTATTTCGTACTTTTTTTCGTACCCATAGACTACCTAACTGTGTGATATTTGATTCCTTGTACAAGGCCATTCTGGCCTCCGTTTTTCTTGCCGTTTGCGCCGGCGTTTCTTATTTATCGTTCTGGTCGATATCACATCAATACTTCAAAGAGAATTACAAACATTTTTTTTCGTACTTTTTTTCGTACCCATAGAGTACTTAACTGTGTGATTTTTGATTCCTTGTACCAGGCCATTCTGGCCTCCGTTTTGCTTGCCGTTTGTGCCGGCGTGCCTTATTTATCGTTCGGTCGATATCACATCGTAATTCAAAGAGAATTGCAAACGTTTTTTTTCGTACTTTTTTTCGTACCCATAGAGTACTTAACTGTGTGATATTTGATTCCTTGTACAAGGCCATTCTGGCCTCCGTTTTGCTTCCCGTTTGCGCCGGCGTGCCTTATTTATCATTTTGGTCGATATCACATCAGTACTTCAAAGAGAATTACAAACGTTTTATTTCGTACTTTTTTTCGTACCCATAGACTACCTAATAGTGTGATATTTGATTCCTTGTACAAGGCCATTCGGCCTCCGTTTTTCTTGCCGTTTGCGCCGGCGTGCCTTATTTATCGTTCGGTCGATATCACATCGCATACTTCAAAGAGAATTACAAACATTTTTTTTCGTACTTTTTTTCGTACCCATAGAGTACTTAACAGTGTGATTTTTTATTTCTTGTACAAGGCCATTCTGGCCTCCGTTTTGCTTGCCGTTTGTGCCGGCGTGCCTTATTTATCGTTATGGTCGATATCACATCAGTACTTCAAAGAGAATTACAAACATTTTTTTTCGTACTTATTTTTTTCGTACCCATAGAGTACTTAACTCGTGTGATTTTTGATTCCTTGTACATGGCCATTCGGCCTCCGTTTTGCTAGCCGTTTGTGCCGGCGTGCCTTATTTATCGTTCGGTCGATATCACATCGTAATTCAAAGAGAATTGCAAACGTTTTTTTTTCCTACTTATTTTTTTCGTACCCATAGAGTACTTAACCCGTGTGATATTTGATTCCTTGTACAAGGCCATTCGGCCTCCGTTTTGCTTGCCGTTTGCGCCGCTCGCCTTATTTATCATTCGTTCGATATCACATCGTACTTCAAATAGAATTACAAACGTTTTATTTCGTACTTTTTTTCGTACCCATAGACTACCTAACTCGTGTGATATTTGATTCCTTGTACAAGGACATTCGGCCTCCCATTTTTCTTGCCGTTTGCGCCGGCGTGCCTTATTTATCGTTCGGTCGATATCACATCAGTACTTCAAAGAGAATTACAAACATTTTTTTTCGTACTTTTTTTTGTACCCATAGAGTACTTAACTGTGTGATTTTTGATTCCTTGTACATGGCCATTCTGGCCTCCGTTTTTCTTTCCGTTTGCACCGGCGTGCCTTATTTATCGTTCTGGTCGATATCACATCAGTACTTCAAAGAGAATTACAAATGTTTTTTTTCGTACCCATAGAGTACTTAACTGTGTGATATTTGATTCCTTGTACAAGGCCATTCTGGCCTCCGTTTTTCTTGCCGTTTGCGCCGGCGTGCCTTATTTATCGTTCTGGTCGATATCACATCAGTACTTCAAAGAGAATTACAAACATTTTTTTTCGTACCCATAGAGTACTTAACTGTGTGATTTTTGATTCCTTGTACAAGGCCATTCTGGTCTCCGTTTTGCTTGCCCTTTGTGCCGGCGTGCCTTATTTATCGTTCTGGTCGATATCACATCAGTAATTCAAAGAGAATTGCAAACGTTTTTTTCGTACTTTTTTTCGTACCCACAGAGTACTTAACTGTGTGATATTTGATTCCTTGTACAAGGCCATTCGGCCTCCGTTTTGCTTGTCGTTTGCGCCGGCGTGCCTTATTTATCGTTCGGTCGATATCACATCGTACTTCAAAGAGAATTACAAACGTTTTATTTCGTACTTTTTTTCGTACCCATAGACTACCTAACTGTGTGATATTTGATTCCTTGTACAAGGCCATTCTGGCCTCCGTTTTTCTTGCCGTTTGCGCCGGCGTGCCTTATTTATCGTTCTGGTCGATATCACATCAGTACTTCAAAGAAAATTACAAACATTTTTTTCGTACTTTTTTTCGTACCCATAGAGTACTTAACTGTGTGATTTTTGATTCTTTGTACAAGGCCATTCTGGCCTCCGTTTTTCTTTCCGTTTGCGCCGGCGTGCCTTATTTATCGTTCTGGTCGATATCACATCAGTACTTCAAAGTGAATTACAACTGTTTTTTTTCGTACTTTTTTTCATACCCATAGAGTACTTAACTATGTGATTTTTGATTCCTTGTACAAGGCCATTCTAGCCTCCGTTTTGCTTGCCGTTTGTGTCGGCGTGCCTTATTTATCGTTCTGGTCGATATCACATCAGTAATTTAAAGAGAATTGCAAACGTTTTTTTTCGTACTTTTTTTCGTACCCATAGAGTACTTAACTTTGTGATATTTGATTCCTTGTACAAGGCCATTCTGGCCTCCGTTTTGCTTGCCATTTGCGCCGGCGTGCCTTATTTATCGTTCTGGTCGATATCACATCAGTACTTCAAAGAGAATTACAAACGTTTTATTTCGTACTTTTTTCGTACCCATAGACTACCTAACTGTGTGATATTTGATTCCTTGTACAAAGCCATTCTGGCCTCCGTTTTTCTTGCCGTTTGCGCCGGCGTGCCTTATTTATCGTTCTGGTCGATATCACATCAGTACTTCAAAGAGAATTACAAACATTTTTTTTCGCACTTTTTCCGTACCCATAGAGTACTTAACTGTGTGATTTTTGATTCCTTGTACAAGGCCATTCTGGCCTCCGTTTTTCTTTCCGTTTGCACCGGCGTGCCTTATTGATCGTTCTGGTCGATATCACATCAGTACTTCAAAGAGAATTACAAACATTTTTTTCGTACTTTTTTTCGTACCTGTAGAGTACTTAATTGTGTGATTTTTGATTCCTTGTACATGGCCATTCTGGCCTCCGTTTTGCTAGCCGTTTGTGCCGGCGTGCCTTATTTATCGTTCTGGTCGATATCACATCAGTAATTCAAAGAGAATTACAAACGTTATTTTTTCATACATTTTTTCGTACCCATAGAGTACTTAACTGTGTCATATTTGATTTCTTGTACAAGGCCATTCTGGCCTCCGTTTTGCTTGCCGTTTGCGCCGGCGTGCCTTATTTATCATTCTGGTCGATATCACATCAGTACTTCAAAGAGAATTACAAACGTTTTATTTCGTAATTTTTTCGTACCCATAGACTACCTAACTGTGTGATATTTGATTCCTTGTACAAGGCCATTCTGGCCTCCGTTTTTCTTGCCGTTTGCGCCGGAGTGCCTTATTTTTCGTTCTGGTCGATATCACATCAGTACTTCAAAGAGAATTACAAACATTTTTTTCGTACTTTTTTTCGTACCCATAGAGTACTTAATCGTGTGATTTTTGATTCCTTGTACAAGGCCATTCTGGCCTCCGTTTTGCTTGCCGTTTGTGCCGGCGTGCCTTATTTATCGTTCTGGTCGATGTCACATCAGTAATTCAAAGAGAATTGCAAACATTTTTTTTCGTACTTTTTTCGTACCCATAGAGTACTTAACTGTGTGATATTTGATTCCTTGTACAAGGCTATTCTGGCCTCCGTTTTGCTTGCCGTTTGCGCCGGCGTGCCTTATTTATCGTTCTAGTCGATATCACATCAGTACTTCAAAGAGAATTACAAACGTTTTATTTCGTATTTTTTTCGTACCCATAGACTACCTAACTGTGATATTTGATTCCTTGTACAAGGCCATTCTGGCCTCCGTTTTGCTTGCCGTTTGCGCCGGCGTGCCTTATTTATCGTTCTGGTCGATATCACATCAGTACTTCAAAGAGAATTACAAACATTTTTTTCGTACTTTTTTTCGTACCCATAGAGTACTTAACTGTGTGATTTTTGATTCCTTGTACAAGGCCATTCTGGCCTCCGTTTTGCTTGCCGTTTGTGCCGGCGTGCCTTATTTATCGTTCTGGTCGATATCACATCAGTAATTCAAAGAGAATTGCAAACATTTTTTTTCGTACTTTTTTCGTACCCATAGAGTACTTAACTGTGTGATATTTGATTCCTTGTACAAGGCTATTCTGGCCTCCGTTTTGCTTGCCGTTTGCGCCGGCGTGCCTTATTTATCGTTCTGGTCGATATCACATCAGTACTTCAAAGAGAATTACAAACGTTTTATTTCGTACTTTTTTTCGTACCCATAGGACTACCTAACTGTGTGATATTTGATTCCTTGTACAAGGCCATTCTGGCCTCCGTTTTTCTTGCCGTTTGCGCCGGCGTGCCTTATTTATCGTTCTGATCCATATCACATCAGTACTTCAAAGAGAATTACAAACATTTTTTTTCGTACTTTTTTTTGTACCCATAGAGTACTTAACTGTGTGATTTTTGATTCCTTGTACAAGGCCATTCTGGCCTCCGTTTTGCTGGCCGTTTGTGCCGGCATGCTTTAGTTATCGTTCTGGTCGATATCACATCAGTAATTCAAAGAGAATTGCAAACGTTTTTTTCGTACTTTTTTCGTACCCATAGAGTACTTAACTGTGTGATATTTGATTCCTTGTACAAGGCCATTCTGGCCTCCGTTTTGCTTGCCGTTTGCGCCGCCGTGCCTTATTTATCGTTCTGGTCGATATCACATCAGTACTTCAAAGAGAATTACAAACATTTTATTTCGTACTTTTTTTCGTACCTATAGACTACCTAACTGTGTGATATTTGATTCCTTGTACAAGGCCATTCTGGCCTCCGTTTTTCTTGCCGTTTGCGCCGGCGTGCCTTATTTATCGTTCTGATCGATATCACATCAGTACTTCAAAGAGAATTACAAACATTTTTTTTCGTACTTTTTTTCGTACCCATAGAGTACTTAAGCGTGTGATTTTTGATTCCTTGTACAAGGCCATTCGGCCTCCGTTTTGCTTGCCGTTTGTGCCGGCATGCCTTATTTATCGTTCTGGTCGATATCACATCAGTAATTCAAAGAGAATTGCAAACGTTTTTTACGTACTTTTTTTTCGTACCCATAGAGTACTTAATTGTGTGATATTTGATTCCTTGTACAAGGCCATTCTGGCCTCCGTTTTGCTTGCCGTTTGCGCCGCCGTGCCTTATTTATCATTCTGGTCGATATCACATCAGTACTTCAAAGAGGATTACAAACATTTTATTTCGTACTTTTTTTCGTACCTATAGACTACCTAACTGTGTGATATTTGATTCCTTGTACAAGGCCATTCTGGCCTCCGTTTTTCTTGCCGTTTGCGCCGGCATGCCTTATTTATCGTTCTAGTCGATATCACATCAGTATTTCAAAGAGAATTACAAACATTTTTTTTCGTACTCATAGAGTACTTAACTGTGTGATTTTTGATTCCTTGTACAAGGCCATTACGCCTCCGTTTTTCTTTCCGTTTGCGCCGGCGTGCCTTATTTATCGTTCGGTCGATATCACATCGTACTTCAAAGAAAATTACAAATGTTTTTTTTCGTACTTTTTTTCGTACCCATAGAGTACTTAAGCGTGTGATTTTGATTCCTTGTACAAGGCCATTCTGGCCTCCGTTTTGCTTGCCGTTTGTGCCGGTGTGCCTTATTTATCGTTCTGGTCGATATCACATCAGTAATTCAAAGAGAATTGCAAACGTTTTTTTTTCGTACTTTTTTTCGTACCCATAGAGTACTTAACTCGTGTGATATTTGATTCCTTGTACAAGGCCATTCGGCCACCGTTTTGCTTGCCGTTTGCGGCGGCGTGCCTTATTTATCGTTCGGTCGATATCACATCGTACTTCAAAGAGAATTACAAACATTTTTTTTCGTACTTTTTTTCGTACCCATAGAGTACTTAACTGTGTGATATTTGATTCTTTGTACAAGGCCATTCTGGCCTCCGTTTTGCTTGCCGTTTGCACCGGCGTGCCTTATTTATCGTTCTGGTCGATATTCGTACTTTTTTTTCGTACCCATAGACTACCTAACTGTGTGATATTTGATTCCTTGTACAAGGCCATTCGGCCTCCGTTTTTCTTGCCGTTTGCGCCGGCGTGCCTTATTTATCGTTCGGTCGATATCACATCGTACTTCAAAGAGAATTACAAACATTTTTTTTCGTACTTTTTTTCGTACCCATAGAGTACTTAACTGTGTGATTTTTGATTCCTTGTACAAGGCCATTCTGGCCTCCGTTTTGGTTTCCGTTTGTGCCGGCGTGCCTTAGTTATCGTTCCGGTCGATATCACATCAGTAATTCAAAGAGAATTGCAAACGTTTTTTTCGTACTTTTTTTCGTACCCATAGAGTACTTAAGCGTGTGATATTTGATTCCTTGTACAAGGCCATTCGGCCTCCGTTTTGCTTGCCGTTTGCGCCGGCGTGCCTTATTTATCGTTCTGGTCGATATCACATCAGTACTTCAAAGAGAATTACAATCTTTTTATTTCGTACTTTTTTTCGTACCCATTGACTACCTAACTGTGTGATATTTGATTCCTTGTACAAGGCCATTCTGGCCTCCGTTTTTCTTGCCGTTTGCGCCGGCGTGCCTTATTTATCGTTCTGGT
Source organism: Gentiana straminea (assembly GCA_036785695.1). Taxonomy (NCBI): domain Eukaryota; kingdom Viridiplantae; phylum Streptophyta; class Magnoliopsida; order Gentianales; family Gentianaceae; genus Gentiana; species Gentiana straminea. Next base: position 47,940 of record JAVUPR010000545.1, read on the forward strand.
CGATATCACATCAGTACTTCAAAGAGAATTACAAACATTTTTTTTTTCGTACCCATAGAGTACTTAACTGTGTGATTTTTGATTCCTTGTACAAGGCCATTCTGGCCTCCGTTTTGCTTGCCGTTTGTGCCGGCGTGCCTTATTTATCGTTCTGGTCGATATCACATCGTAATTTAAAGAGAATTGCAAACATTTTTTTTCGTACTTTTTTTCGTACCCATAGAGTACTTAACTCGTGTGATATTTGATTCCTTGTACAAGGCCATTCGGCCTCCGTTTTGCTTGCCGTTTGCGCCGGCGTGCCTTATTTATCGTTCTGTTCGATATCACATCAGTACTTCAAAGAGAATTACAAACGTTTTATTTCGTACTTTTTTCATACCCAAAGACTACCTAACTGTGTGATATTTGATTCCTTGTACAAGGCCATTCTGGCCTCCGTTTTTCTTGCCGTTTGCGCCGGCGTGCCTTATTTATCGTTCTGGTCGATATCACATCAGTAATTCAAAGAGAATTGCAAACGTTTTTTTCATACTTTTTTTTTCGTACCCATAGAGTACTTAACTGTGTGATATTTGATTCCTTGTACAAGGCCATTCTGGCCTCCGTTTTGCTTGCCGTTTGCGCCGGTGTGCCTTATTTATCGTTCTGGTCGATATCACATAAGTACTTCAAAGAGAATTACAAACGTTATTTTTCGTACTTTTTTTCGTACCCATAGAGTACTTAACTATGTGATATTTGATTCCTTGTACAAGGCTATTCTGGCCTCCGTTTTGCTTGCCGTTTGCGCCGGCGTGCCTTATTTATCGTTCGGTCGATATCACATCGTACTTCAAAGAGAATTACAAACGTTTTATTTCGTACTTTTTTTCGTACCCATAGAGTACTTAACTCGTGTGATTTTTGATTCCTTGTACAAGGCCATTCGGCCTCCGTTTTGCTTACCGTTTGTGCCGGCGTGCCTTATTTATCGTTCGGTCGATATCACATCGTAATTTAAAGAGAATTGCAAACGTTTTTTTTCGTACTTTTTTTCGTACCCATAGAGTACTTAAGCGTGTGATATTTGATTCCTTGTACAAGGCCATTCGGCCTCCGTTTTGCTTGCCGTTTGTGCCGGCGTGCCTTATTTATCGTTCGGTCGATATCACATCGGTAATTCAAAGAGAATTGCAAACGTTTTTTTCGTACTTTTTTTCGTACCCATAGAGTACTTAGCGTGTGATATTTGATTCCTTGTACAAGGCCATTCGGCCTCCGTTTTGCTTGCCGTTTGCGCCGGCGTGCCTTATTTATCTTTCGGTCGATATCACATCGTACTTCAAAGAGAACTACAAACGTTTTTTTTCGTACTTTTTTTCGTACCCATAGAGTACTTAACTGTGTGATTTTTAATTCCTTGTACAAGGCCATTCTGGCCTCCGTTTTGCTTGCCGTTTGTGCCGGCGTGCCTTATTTATCGTTCTGGTCGATATCACATCAGTAATTGAAAGAGAATTGCAAACATTTTTTCGTACTTTTTTTCGTACCCATAGAGTACTTAACTATGTGATATTTGATTCCTTGTACAAGGCTATTCTGGCCTCCGTTTTGCTTGCCGTTTGCGCCGGCGTGCCTTATTTATCGTTCGGTCGATATCACATCGGTACTTCAAAGAGAATTACAAACGTTTTATTTCGTACTTTTTTTCGTACCCATAGGGTACTTAAGCGTGTGATTTTTGATTCCTTGTACAAGGCCATTCTGGCCTCCGTTTTGCTTACCGTTTGTGCCGGCGTGCCTTATTTATCGTTCTGGTCGATATCACATCAGTAATTCAAAGAGAATTGCAAACGTTTTTTTCGTACTTTTTTTCGTACCCATAGAGTACTTAACTGTGTGATATTTGATTCCTTGTACAAGGCCATTCTGGCCCCCGTTTTGCTTGCCGATTGCGCCGGCGTGCCTTATTTATCGTTCTGGTCGATATCACATCAGTACTTCAAAGAGAATTACAAACATTTTTTTCGTACTTTTTTTCGTACCCATAGAGTACTTAACTGTGTGATTTTTGATTCCTTGTACAAGGCCATTCTAGCCTCCGTTTTTCTTTACGTTTGCACCGGCGTGCCTTATTTATCGTTCTGGTCGATATCACATCAGTACTTCAAAGAGAATTACAAATATTTTTTTTCGTACTTTTTTTCGTACCCATAGAGTACTTAACTGTGTGATTTTTGATTCCTTGTACAAGGCCATTCTGGCCTCCGTTTTGCTTGCCGTTTGTGCCGGCGTGCCTTATTTATCGTTCTGGTCGATATCACATCAGTAATTCAAAGAGAATTGCAAACGTTTTTTTTCGTACCGTACCCATAGAGTACTTAACTGTGTGATATTTGATTCCTTGTAAAAGGCCATTCGGCCTCCGTTTTGCTTGCCGTTGGCGCCGGCGTACCTTATTTATCGTTCTGGTCGATATCACATCAGTACTTCAATGAGAATTACAAACGTTTTATTTCGTACTTTTTTTTCGTACCCATAGACTACCTAACTGTGTGATATTTGATTCCTTGTACAAGGCCATTCTGGCCTCCGTTTTTCTTGCCGTTTGCGCCGGCGTGCCTTATTTATCGTTCTGGTCGATATCACATCAGTACTTCAAAGAGAATTACAAACATATTTTTTCGTACTTTTTTTTGTACCCATAGAGTACTTAATTGTGTGATTTTTGATTCCTTGTACAAGGCCATTATGGCCTCCGTTTTGCTTGCCGTTTGTGCCGGCGTGCCTTATTTATCGTTCTGGTCGATATCACATCAGTAATTCAAAGAGAATTCCAAACGTTTTTTTTCGTACTTTTTTCGTACCCATAGAGTACCTAACTGTGTGATATTTGATACCTTGTACAAGGCCATTATGGCCTCCGTTTTGCTTGCCGTTTGCGCCGGCGTGCCTTATTTATCGTTCTGGTCGATATCACATCAGTACTTCAAAAAGAATTACAAACGTTTTATTTCGTACTTTTTTTCGTACCCATAGACTACTAACTCGTGTGATATTTGATTCCTTGTACAAGGCCATTCGGCCTCCGTTTTTCTTGCCGTTTGCGCCGGCGTGCCTTATTTATCGTTCTGGTCGATATCACATCAGTAATTCAAAGAGAATTGCAAACGTTTTTTTTCATACTTTTTTTCGTACCCATAGAGTACTTAACTGTGTGATATTTGATTCTTTGTACAAGGCCATTCTGGCCTCCGTTTTTCTTGCCGTTTGCGCCGGCATGCCTTATTTATCATTTTGGTCGATATCACATCAGTATTTCAAAGAGAATTACAAACGTATTATTTCGTACTTTTTTTCGTACTTTTTTTCGTACCCATAGTGTACTTAACTGTGTGATTTTTGATTCCTTGTACAAGGCCATTCTGGCCTCCGTTTTTCTTTCCGTTTGCACCGGCGTGCCTTATTTATCGTTCTGGTCGATATCACATCAGTAATTCAAAGAGAATTGCAAACGTTTTTTTTCGTACTTTTTTTCGTACCCATAGAGTACTTAACTGTGTGATATTTGATTCCTTGTACAAGGCCATTCTGGCCTCCGTTTTGCTTGCCGTTTGCGCCGGCATGCCTTATTTATCGTTCTGGTCGATATAACATCAGTACTTGAAAGAGATTACAAACGTTTTATTTCTTACTTTTTTTCGTACCCATAGACTACCTAACTGTGTGATATTTGATTCCTTGTACAAAGCCATTCTGGCCTCCGTTTTTCTTGCCGTTTGCACCGGCGTGCCTTATTTATCGTTCGGTCGATATCACATCGTACTTCAAAGAGAATTATAAACATTTTTTTTCGTACTTTTTTTCGTACACATAGAGTACTTAAGCGTGTGATTTTTATTCCTTGTACAAGGCCATTCTGGCCTCCGTTTTTCTTTCCGTTTGCACCGGCGTGCCTTATTTATCGTTCTGGTCGATATCACATCAGTAATTCAAAGAGAATTGCAAACGTTTTTTTTCGTATTTTTTTTCGTACCCATAGAGTACTTAACTGTGTGATATTTGATTCTTTGTACAAGGCCATTCTGGCCTCCGTTTTGCTTGCCGTTTGCGCCGGCGTGCCTTATTTATCCTTCTGGTCGATATCACATCAGTACTTCAAAGAGAATTACAAACGTTTTATTTCTTACTTTTTTTCGTACCCATAGACTACCTAACGGTGTGATATTTGATTCCTTGTACAAGGCCATTCTGGCCTCCGTTTTTCTTGCCGTTTGCACCGGCGTGCCTTATTTATCGTTCTGGTCGATATCACATCAGTACTTCAAAGAGAATTACAAAAAAAAAAAATTTCGTACTTTTTTTCGTACCCATAGAGTACTTAACTGTGTTATTTTTGATTCCTTGTACAAGGCCATTCTGGCCGCCGTCGTTGCGCCGGCGTGCCTTATTTATCGTTCGGTCGATATCACATCAGTACTTCAAAGAGAATTACAAATGTTTTTTTTCGTACTTTTTTTCGTACACATAGAGTACCTAAGCGTGTGATATTTGATTCCTTGTACAAGGCCATTCGGCCTCCGTTTTGCTTGCCGTTTTCGCCGGCGTGCCTTATTTAACGTTCTGGTCGATATCACATCAGTAATTCAAAGAGAATTACAAACGTTTTATTTCGTACTTTTTTTTCGTACCCATAGACTACCTAACTGTGTGATATTTGATTCCTTGTACAAGGCCATTCTGGCCCCCGTTTTGCTTGCCGTTTGCGCCGGCGTGCCTTATTTATCGTTCTGGTCGATATCACATCAGTATTTCAAAGAGAATTACAAACATTTTTTTTCGTACTTTTTTCGTACCCATAGAGTACTTAACTGTGTGATTTTTGATTCCTTGTACAAGGCCATTCTGGCCTCCGTTTTTCTTTCGGTTTGCACCGGCGTGCCTTATTTATCGTTCTGGTCGATATTACATTAGTACTTCAAAGAGAATTACAAACATTTTTTTTCGTACTTTTTTTCGTACCCATAGAGTACTTAACTGTGTGATTTTTGATTCCTTGTACAAGGCCATTCTGGCCTCCGTTTTGCTTGCCGGCGTGCCTTATTTATGGTTTTGGTCGATATCACATCAGTAATTCAAAGAGAATTGCAAACGTTTTTTTTCGTACTTTTTTTCGTACCCATAGAGTACTTAACTGTGTGATATTTGATTCCTTGTACAAGGCCATTCGGCCTCCGTTTTGCTTGCCGTTTGCGCCGGCGTGCCTTATTTATCGTTCGGTCGATATCACATCGTACTTCAAAGAGAATTACAAACGTTTTATTTCTTACTTTTTTTCGTACCCATAGACTACCTAACTCGTGTGATATTTGATTCTTGTACAAGGCCATTCGGCCTTCGTTTTTCTTGCCGTTTGCGCCGGCGGGCCTTATTTATCGTTCTGGTCGATATCACATCAGTACTTCAAAGAGAATTACAAACATTTTTTTTCTTCCTTTTTTTCGTACCCATAGAGTACTTAACTGTGTGATTTTGGATTCCTTGTACAAGGCCATTCTGGACTCCGTTTTTTTTTCCGTTTACGCCGGCGTGCCTTATTTATCGTTCTGGTCGATATCACATCAGTACTTCAAAGAGAATTACAAATGTTTTTTTTCGTACTTTTTTTCGTACCCATAGAGTACTTAACTCGTGTGATTTTTGATTCCTTGTACAAGGCCATTCGGCCTCCGTTTTGCTTGCCGTTTGTGCCGGCGTGCCTTATTTATCGTTCGGTCGATATCACATCGTAATTCAAAGAGAATTGCAAACGTTTTTTTTCGTACTTTTTTTCGTACCCATAGAGTTCTTAACTGTGTGATATTTTATTCCTTGTACAAGGCCATTCTGGCCCCCGTTTTGCTTGCCGTTTGCGCCGGCGTGCCTTATTTATCGTTCGGTCGATATCACATCGTACTTCAAAGAGAATTACAAACATTTTTTTTCGTACTTTTTTTCGTACCCATAGAGTACTTAATCGTGTGATTTTTGATTCCTTGTACAAGGCCATTCTGGCCTCCGTTTTTCTTTCCGTTTGCACCGGCGTGCCTTATTTATCGTTCTGGTCAATATCACATCAGTACTTCAAAGAGAATTACAAACATTTTTTTTCGTACTTTTTTTCGTACACATAGAGTACTTAACTGTGTGATTTTTGATTCCTTGTACAAGGCCATTCAGGCCTCCGTTTTGCTTGCCGTTTGTGCCGGCGTGCCTTATTTATCGTTCTGGTCGATATCACATCAGTAATTCAAAGAGAATTGCAAACGTTTTTTTCGTACCCATAGAGTACTTAAGCGTGTGATATTTGATTCCTTGTACAAGGCCATTCGGCCTCCGTTTTGCTTGCCGTTTGCGCCGGCGTTCCTTATTTATCGTTCGGTCGATATCACATCAATACTTCAAAGAGAATTACAAACGTTTTATTTCGTACTTTTTTTGTACCCATAGACTACCTAACTGTGTGATATTTGATTCCTTGTACAAGGCCATTCTGGCCTCCGTTTTTCTTGCCGTTTGCGCCGGCGTGCCTTATTTATCGTTCTAGTCGATATCACATCGCCTACTTCAAAGAGAATTACAAACATTTTTTTTCGTACTTTTTTTCGTACCCATAGAGTACTTAATTGTGTGATTTTTGATTCCTTGTACAAGGCCATTCTGGCCTCCGTTTTGCTTGCCGTTTGTGCCGGCATGCCTTATTTATCGTTCTGGGTGATATTACATCAGTAATTCATAGAGAATTGCAAACGTTTTTTTTTTTTTTTCGTACCCATAGAGTACTTAAGCGTGTGATATTTGATTCCTTGTACAAGGCCATTCGGCCTCCGTTTTGCTTGCCGTTTGCGCCGGCGTGCCTTATTTATCGTTCGGTCGATATCACATCAGTACTTCAAAGAGAATTACAAACGTTTTATTTCGTACTTTTTTTCGTACCCATAGACTACCTAACTGTGTGATATTTGATTCCTTGTACAAGACCATTCTGGCCTCCATTTTTCTTGCTATTTGCGCCGGTGTGCCTTATTTATCGTTCTGGTCGATATCACATCAGTAAATCAAAGAGAATTGCAAACGTTTTTTTTCGTACTTTTTTTCGTACCCATAGAGTACTTAACTGTGTGATATTTGATTCCTTGTACAAGGCCATTCTGGCCTCCGTTTTGCTTGCGTTTGCGCCGGCGTGCCTTATTTATCGTTCGGTCGATATCACATCGTACTTCAAAGAGAATTACAAACGTTTTATTTCGTACTTTTTTTCGTACCCATAGACTACCTAGCGTGTGATATTTGATTCCATGTACAAGGCCATTCTGGCCTCCGTTTTTCTTGCCGTTTGCGCCGGCGTGCCTTATTTATCATTCTGGTCGATATCACATCAGTATTTCAAAGAGAATTACAAACATTTTTTTTCGTACTTTTTTTCGTACCCAAAGAGTACTTAACTGTGTGATTTTTGATTCTTTGTACAAGGCCATTCTGGCCTCCGTTTTTCTTTCCGTTTGCACCGGCGTGCCTTATTTATCGTTCTGGTCGATATCACATCAGTAATTCAAAGAGAATTGCAAACGTTTTTTTTTCGTACTTTTTTTCGTACCCATAGAGTACTTAACTGTGTGATTTTTGATTCCTTGTACAAGGCCATTCGGCCTCCGTTTTGCTTGCCGTTTGTGCCGGCGTGCCTTATTTATCGTTCGGTCGATATCACATCGGTAATTCAAAGAGAATTGCAAACGTTTTTTTTCGTACTTTTTTTCGTACCCATAGAGTACTTAAGCGTGTGATATTTGATTCCTTGTACAAGGCCATTCGGCCCCCGTTTTGCTTGCCGTTTGCGCCGGCGTGCCTTATTTATCGTTCGGTCGATATCACATCGTACTTCAAAGAGAATTACAAACATTTTTTTTCGTACTTTTTTTCGTACCCATAGAGTACTTAAGCGTGTGATTTTTGATTCCTTGTACAAGGCCATTCTGGCCTCCGTTTTTCTTTCCGTTTGCACCGGCGTGCCTTATTTTTCGTTCTGGTCGATATCACATCAGTACTTCAAAGAGAATTACAAACATTTTTTTCGTACTTTTTTTCGTACCCATAGAGTACTTAGCGTGTGATTTTTGATTCCTTGTACAAGGCCATTCGGCCTCCGTTTTGCTTGCCGTTTGTGCCGGCGTGCCTTATTTATCGTTCGGTCGATATCACATCAGTAATTCAAAGTGAATTGCAAACATTTTTTTCGTACTTTTTTCGTACCCATAGAGTACTTAAGCTCGTGTGATTTTTGATTCCTTGTACAAGGCCATTCGGCCTCCGTTTTGCTTGCCGTTTGAGCCGGCGTGCCTTATTTATCGTTCGGTCGATATCACATCAGTACTTCAAAGAGAATTACAAACGTTTTATTTCGTACTTTTTTTCGTACCCATAGACTACCTAACTGTGTGATATTTGATTCCTTGTACAAGGCCATTCTGGCCTCCGTTTTTCTAGCCGTTTGCGCCGGCGTGCCTTATTTATCGTTCTCGTCGATATCACATCAGTACTTCAAAGAGAATTACAAACATTTTTTTTTCATACTTTTTTTCGTACCCATAGAGTACTTAACTGTGTAATTTTTGATTTCTTGTACAAGGCCATTCTGGCCTCCGTTTTGCTTGCCGTTTCTGCCGGCGTGCCTTATTTATCGTTCTGGTCGATATCACATCAGTAATTCAAAGAGAATTGCAAACGTTTTTATTCGTACTTTTTTTCGTAGCCAAAGAGTACGTAACTGTGTGATATTTGATTCCTTGTACAAGGCCATTCTGGCCTCCGTTTTGCTTGCCGTTTGCGCCGGCGTGCCTTATTTATCGTTCTGGTCGATATCACATCAGTACTTCAAAGAGAATTACAAACGTTTTATTTCGTACTTTTTTTCGTACCCATAGACTACCTAATTGTGTGATATTTGATTCTTTGTACAAGGTCATTCTGGCCTCCGTTTTTCTTGCCGTTTGCGCCGGCGTGCCTTATTTATCGTTCTGGTCGATATCACATCAGTCCTTCAAAGAGAATTACAAACATTTTTTTTCATACTTTTTTTCGTACTTTTTTTCGTACCGATAGAGTACTTAACTGTGTGATTTTTGATTCCTTGTACAAGGCCATTCTGGCCTCCGTTTTGCTTGCCGTTTGTGCCGGCGTGCATTATTTATCGTTCTGGTCGATATCACATCAGTAATTTAAAGAGAATTGCAAACGTTTTTTTTCGTACTTTTTTCGTACCCATAGAGTACTTAACTGTGTGATATTTGATTCCTTGTACAAGGCCATTCTGGCCTCCGTTTTGCTTGCCGTTTGCGCCGGCGTGCCTTATTTATCGTTCTGGTCCATATCACATCAGTACTTCAAAGAGAATTACAAACGTTTTATTTCGTACTTTTTTTCGTACCCATAGACTACCTAACTGTGTGATATTTGATTCCTTGTACAAGGCCATTCGGCCTCCGTTTTGCTTGCCGTTTGCGCCGGCGTGCCTTATTTATCGTTCGGTCGATATCACATCGTACTTCAAAGAGAATTACAAACGTTTTATTTCGTACTTTTTTTCGTACCCATAGACTACCTAAGCGTGTGATATTTGATTCCTTGTACAAGGCCATTCGGCCTCCGTTTTTCTTGCCGTTAGCGCCGGCGTGCCTTATTTATCGTTCTGGTCGATATCACATCAGTCCTTCAAAGAGAATTACAAACATTTTTTTTCGTACTTTTTTTCGTACCCATAGAGTACTTAAGCGTGTGATTTTTGATTCCTTGTACAAGGCCATTCGGCCTCCGTTTTGCTTGCCGTTTGTGCCGGCGTGCCGTATTTATCGTTCTGGTCGATATCACATCAGTAATTTAAAGAGAATTGCAAACGTTTTTTTTCGTACTTTTTTTCGTACCCATAGAGTACTTAACTGTGTGATATTTGATTCCTTGTACAAGGCCATTCTGGCCTCCGTTTTGCTTGCCGTTTGCGCCGGCGTGCCTTATTTATCGTTTTGGTCAATATCACATCAGTACTTCAAAGAGAATTACAAACGTTTTATTTCGTACTTTTTTTCGTACCCATAGACTACCTAACTGTGTGATATTTGATTCCTTGTACAAGGCCATTCTGGCCTCCGTTTTTCTTGCCGTTTGCGCCGGCGTGCCTTATTTATCGTTCTGGTCGATATCACATCTGTAATTCAAAGAGAATTGCAAACATTTTTTTCGTACATTTTTTCGTACCCACAGAGTACTTAACTGTGTGATATTTGATTCCTTGTACAAGGCCGGCCATTCTGGCCTCCGTTTTGCTTGCCGTTCGCGCGGCGTGCCTTATTTATCGTTCTGGTCGATATCACATCAGTACTTCAAAGAGAATTACAAACATTTTATTTCGTAATTTTTTTCGTACCCATAGACTACCTAACTGTGTGATATTTGATTCCTTGTACAATGCCATTCTGGCCTCCGTTTTTCTTGCCGTTTGCGCCGGCGTGCCTTATTTATCATTCTGGTCGATATCACATCAGTATTTCAAAGAGAATTACAAACATTTTTTTTCGTACTTTTTTTCGTACCCATAGAGTACTTAATTGTGTGATTTTTGATTCCTTGTACAAGGCCATTCTGGCCTCCGTTTTTCTTTCCGTTTGCACCGGCGTGCCTTATTTATCGTTCTGGTCGATATCACATCAGTACTTCAAAGTGAATTACAAACATTTTTTTCATACTTTTTTTCGTACCCATAGAGTACTTAACTGTGTGATTTTTGATTCCTTGTACAAGGCCATTCTGGCCTCCGTTATGCTTGCCGTTTGTGCCGGCGTGCCTTATTCGTTCTGGTCGACATCACATCAGTAATTCAAAGAGAATTGCAAACGTTTTTTTTCGTACTTTTTTTCGTACCCATAGAGTACTTAAGCGTGTGATATTTGATTCCTTGAACAAGGCCATTCTGGCCTCCGTTTTGCTTGCCGTTTGCGCCGGCATGCCTTATTTATCGTTCTGGTCGATATCACATCAGTACTTCAAAGAGAATTACAAACGTTTTATTTCGTACTTTTTTTCGTACCCATTGACTACCTAGCGTGTGATATTTGATTCCTTGTACAAGGCCATTTCGGCCTCCATTTTTCTTGCCGTTTGCGCCGGCGTGCCTTATTTATCATTCGGTCGATATCACATCAGTACTTCAAAGAGAATTACAAACGTTTTTTTTCGTACTTTTTTTCGTACCCATAGAGTACTTAAGCTCGTGTGATTTTTGATTCCTTGTACAAGGCCATTCTGGCCTCCGTTTTGCTTGCCGTTTGTGCCGGCGTGCCTTATTTATCTTTCTGGTCGATATCACATCAGTAATTCAAAGAGAATTGCAAACGTTTTTTTCATACTTTTTTTCGTACCCATAGAGTACTTAACTGTGTAAGATTTGATTCCTTGTACAAGGCCATTCTGGCCTCCGTTTTGCTTGCCGTTTGCGCCGGCGTGCCTTATTTATCGTTCTGGTCGATATCACATCAGTACTTCAAAGAGAATTACAAACGTTTTATTTCGTAATTTTTTTCGTACCTATAGACTACCTAACTGTGTGATATTTGATTCCTTGTACAAGGCCATTCTGGCCTCCGTTTTTCTTGCCGTTTGCGCCGGCGTGCCTTATTTATCGTTCTGGTCGATATCACATCAGTACTTCAAAGAGAATTACAAACATTTTTTTTCATACTTTTTTTCGTACCCATAGAGTACTTAACTATGTGATTTTTGATTCCTTGAACAAGGCCATTCTGGCCTCCGTTTTTCTTTCCGTTTGCACCGGCGTGCCTTATTTATCGTTCTGGTCGATATCACATCAGTACTTCAAAGAGAATTACAAATGTTTTTTTTCGTACTTTTTTTCGTACCCATAGAGTACTTAACTGTGTGATTTTTGATTCCTTATACAAGGCCATTCTGGCCTCCGTTTTGCTTGCCGTTTGCGCCGGCGTGCCTTATTTATCGTTCTGGTCGATATCACATCCGTACTTCAAAGAGAATTACAAACGTTTTATTTCGTACTTTTTTTCGTACCCATAGACTACCTAACTATGTGATATTTGATTCCTTGTACAAGGCCATTCTGGCCTCCGTTTTTCTTGCCGTTTGCGCCGGCGTGCCTTATTTATCGTTCTGGTCGATATCACATCAGTACTTCAAAGAGAATTACAAACATTTTTTTTCGCACTTTTTTTCGTACCCATAGAGTACTTAACTGTGTGATTTTTGATTCCTTGTACAAGGCCATTCTGGCCTCCGTTTTTCTTTCCGTTTGCACCGGCGTGCCTTATTTATCGTTCTGGTCGATATCACATCGTACTTCAAAGAGAATTACAAATGTTTTTTTTCGTACTTTTTTTCGTACCCATAGAGTACTTAAGCGTGTGATTTTTGATTCCTTGTACAAGGCCATTCGGCCTCCGTTTTGCTTGCCGTTTGCGCCGGCGTGCCTTATTTATCGTTCGGTCGAAATCACATCGTACTTCAAAGAGAATTACAAACGTTTTATTTCGTACTTTTTTTCGTACCCATAGACTACATAAGCGTGTGATATTTGATTCCTTGTACAAGGCCATTCGGCCTCCGTTTTTCTTGCCGTTTGCGCCGGCGTGCCTTATTTATCGTTCGGTCGATATCACATCGTACTTCAAAGAGAATTACAAACATTTTTTTTCGCACTTTTTTTCGTACCCATAGAGTACTTAAGCGTGTGATTTTTGATTCCTTGTACAAGGCCATTCTCGGCCTCCGTTTTTCTTTCCGTTTGCACCGGCGTGCCTTATTTATCGTTCGGTCGATATCACATCGTACTTCAAAGAGAATTACAAATGTTTTTTTTCGTTTTTTTTCGTACCCATAGAGTACTTAAGCGTGTGATTTTTGATTCCTTGTACAAGGCCATTCGGCCTCCGTTTTGCTTGCCGTTTGCGCCGGCGTGCCTTATTTATCGTTCGGTCGAAATCACATCGGTACTTCAAAGAGAATTACAAACGTTTTATTTCGTACTTTTTTTCGTACCCATAGACTACATAGCGTGTGATATTTGATTCCTTGTACAAGGCCATTCTGGCCTCCGTTTTTCTTGCCGTTTGCGCCGACGTGCCTTATTTATCGTTCTGGTCGATATCACATCAGTACTTCAAAGAGAATTACAAACATTTTTTTTCGTACTTTTTTTCGTACCCATAGAGTACTTAACTCGTGTGATTTTTGATTCCTTGTACAAGGCCATTCGGCCTCCGTTTTGCTTGCCGTTTGTGCCGGCGTGCCTTATTTATCGTTCGGTCGATATCACATCGGTAATTCAAAGAGAATTGCAAACGTTTTTTTTCGTACTTTTTTTCGTACCCATACGGTACTTAAGCGTGTGATATTTGATTCCTTGTACAAGGCCATTTCGGCCTCCGTTTTGCTTGCCGTTTGCGCCGGCGTGCCTTATTTATCGTTCGGTCGATATCACATCCGTACTTCAAAGAGAATTACAAACGTTTTATTTCGTACTTTTTTTCGTACCCATAGACTACCTAACTGTATGATATTTGATTTCTTGTACAAGGCCATTCTGGCCTCCGTTTTTCTTGCCGTTTGCGCCGGCGTGCCTTATTTATCGTTCTGGTCGATATCACATCAGTACTCAAAGAGAATTACATACATTTTTTTTCGTACTTTTTTTCGTACCCATAGAGTACTTAACTGTGTGATTTTTTATTCCTTGTACAAGGCCATTCTGGCCTCCGTTTTTCTTTCCGTTTGCACCGGCGTGCCTTATTTATCGTTCTGGTCGATATCACATCAGTACTTCAAAGAGAATTACAAATGTTTTTTTCGTACTTTTTTTCATACCCATAGAGTACTTAATTGTGTGATTTTTGATTCCTTGTACAAGGCAATTCTGGCCTCCGTTTTGCTTGCCGTTTGTGCCGGCGTGCCTTATTTATCATTCTGGTCGATATCACATCAGTAATTCAAAGAGAATTGCAAACGTTTTTTTTCGTACTTTTTTTCGTACCCATAGAGTACTTAACTATGTTATATTTGATTCCTTGTTCAAGGCCATTCTGGCCTCCGTTTTGCTTGCCGTTTGCGCCGGCGTGCCTTATTTATCGTTCTGGCCGATATCACATCAGTACTTCAAAGAGAATTACAAACGTTTTATTTCGTATTTTTTTCGTACCCATACACTACCTAACTGTGTGATATTTGATTCCTTGTACAAGACCATTCTGGCCTCCGTTTTTCTTGCCGTTTGCACCGGCGTTCCTTATTTATCGTTCTGGTCGATATCACATCAGTATTTCAAAGAGAATTACAAACATTTTTTTTCGTACTTTTTTTCGTACCCATAGAGTACTTAACTATTTGATTTTTGATTCCTTGTACAAGGCCATTCTGGCCTCCGTTTTTCTTTCCGTTTGCACCGGCGTGCCTTATTTATCGTTTTGGTCGATATCACATCAGTACTTCAAAGAGAATTACAAACATTTTTTTTCGTACTTTTTTTCGTACCCATAGAGTACTTAACTGTGTGATTTTTGATTCCTTGTACAAGGCCATTCTGGCCTCCGTTTTGCTTGCCGTTTGTGCCGGCGTGCCTTATTTATCGTTCTGGTCGATATCACATCAGTAATTCAAAGAGAATTGCAAACGTTTTTTTTCGTACTTTTTTTTCGTACCCATAGAGTACTTAACTGTGTGATATTTGATTCCTTGTACCAGGCCATTCTGGCCTCCGTTTTGCTTGCCGTTTGCGCCGGCGTGCCTTATTTATCGTTCTGGTCGATATCACATCAGTACTTCAAAGAGAATTACAAACGTTTTATTTCGTACTTTATTTCGTACCCATAGACTACCTAACTGTGTGATATTTGATTCCTTGTACAAGGCCATTCTGGCCTCCGTTTTTCTTGCCGTTTGTGCCGACGTGCTTTATTTATCGTTCTGGTCGATATCCCATCAGTACTTCAAAGATAATTACAAACATTTTTTTTCGTACTTTTTATCGTACCTATAGAGTACTTAACTGTGTGATTTTTGATTCCTTGTACAAGGCCATTCTGGCCTCCGTTTTTCTTTCCGTTTGCACCGGCGTGCCTTATTTATAGTTCTGGTCGATATCACATCAGTACTTCAAAGATAATTACAAATGTTTTTTTTCGTACTTTTTTTCGTACCCATAGAGTACTTAACTGTGTGATTTTTGATTCCTTGTACAAGGCCATTCTGGCCTCCGTTTTGCTTGTCGTTTGCGCCGGCGTGCCTTATTTATCCGGTCGATATCAAATCAGTACTTCAAAGAGAATTACAAACATTTTATTTCGTACTTTTTTTCGTACCCATAGACTACCTAACAGTGTGATATTTGATTCCTTGTACAAGGCCATTCTGGCCTCCGTTTTTCTTGCCGTTTGCGCCGGCGTGCCTTATTTATCGTTCTGGTCGATATCACATCAGTACTTCAAAGATAATTACAAACATTTTTTTTCGTACTTTTTTTCGTACCCATATAGTACTTAACTGTGTGATTTTTGATTCCTTGTACAAGGCCATTCTGGCCTCCGTTTTTCTTTCCGTTTGCACCGGCGTGCCTTATTTATCGTTCTGGTCGATATCACATCAGTACTTCAAAGAGAATTACAAATGTTTTTTTTCGTACTTTTTTTCGTACCCATAGAGTACTTAACTGTGTGATTTTTGATTCCTTGTGCAAGGCCATTCTGGCCTCCGTTTTTCTTTCCGTTTGCGCCGGCGTGCCTTATTTATCGTTCTGGTCGATATCACATCAGTACTTCAAAGAGAATTACAAACGTTTTATTTCGTACTTTTTCATACCCATAGACTACCTAACTGTGTGATATTTGATTCCTTGTACAAGGCCATTCTGGCCTCCGTTTTGCTTGCCGTTTGCGCCGGCGTGCCTTCTTTATCGTTCTGGTTGATATCACATCAGTACGTCAAAGAGAATTACAAACATTTTTTTTCGTACTTTTCTTCGTACCCATAGAGTACTTAACTGTGTGATTTTTGATTCCTTGTACAAGGCCATTCTGGCCTCCGTTTTGATTGCCGTCCGTGCCGGCGTGCCTTATTTATCGTTCTGGTCGATATCACATCAGTAATTCAAAGAGAATTGCAAACGTTTTTTTTCGTACTTTTTTTCGTACCCATAGAGTACTTAAGCGTGTGATATTTGATTCCTTGTACAAGGCAATTCGCCCTCCGTTTTGCTTGCCGTTTGCGCCGGCGTGCCTTATTTATCGTTCTGGTCGATATCACATGAGTACTTCAAAGAGAATTACAAACGTTTTATTTCGTACTTTTTTTCGTACCCATAGACTACCTAACTGTGTGATATTTGATTCCTTGTACAAGGCCATTCTGGCCTCCGTTTTTCTTTCCGTTTGCGCCGGCGTGCCTTATTTATCGTTCTGGTCGATATCACATCAGTATTTCAAATAGAATTACAAACATTTTTTTTCGTACTTTTTTTCGTACCCATAGAGTACTTAACTGTGTGATATTTGATTCCTTGTACAATGCCATTCTGGCCTCCGTTTTGCTTGCCGTTTGCACCGGCGTGCCTTATTTATCGTTCTGGTCGATATCACATGAGTACTTCAAAGAGAATTACAAACGTTTTATTTAGTACTTTTTTTCGTACCCATAGACTACCTAACTGTGTGATATTTGATTCCTTGTACAAGGCCATTCTGGCCTCCGTTTTTCTTTCCGTTTGCGCCGGCGTGCCTTATTTATCGTTCTGGTCGATATCACATCAGTATTTCAAAGAGAATTACAAACATTTTTTTTCGTACTTTTTTTCGTACCCATAGAGTACTTAACTGTTTGATTTTTGATTCCTTGTACAAGGCCATTCTGGCCTCCGTTTTTCTTTCCGTTTGCACCGGCGTGCCTTATTTATCGTTCTGGTCGATATCACATCCGTACTTCAAAGAGAATTACAAACATTTTTTTTCGTACTTTTTTTCGTATCCATAGAGTACTTAACTGTGAGATTTTTTATTCCTTGTACAAGGCAATTCTGGCCTCCGTTTTGCTTGCCGTTTCTGCCGGCGTGCCTTATTTATCGTTCTGGTCGATATCACATCAGTAATTCAAAGAGAATTGCAAACGTTTTTTTTTGTACTTTTTTTCGTACCCATAGAGTACTTAACTGTGTGATATTTGATTCCTTGTACAAGGCCATTCTGGCCTCCGTTTTGCTTGCCGTTTGCGCCGGCGTGGCTTATTTATCGTTCTGGTCGATTTCACATCAGTACTTCAAAGAGAATTACAAATGTTTTATTTCGTACTTTTTTCGTACCCATAGACTACCTAACTGTGTGATATTTGATTCCTTGTACAAGGCCATTCTGGCCTCCGTTTTTCTTGCCGTTTGCGTCGGCGTGCCTTATTTATCGTTCTGGTCGATATCACATCAGTACTTCAAAGAGAATTACAAACGTTTTTTTTTCGTATTTTTTTTCGTACCCATAGAGTACTTAACTGTGTGATTTTTGATTCCTCTTACAAGGCCATTCTGGCCTCCGTTTTTCTTTCCGTTTGCACCGGCATGCCTTATTTATCGTTCTGGTCGATATCACATCAGTACTTCAAAGAGAATTACAAACGTTTTTTTTCGTACTTTTTTTCGTACCCATAGAGTACTTAAGCGTGTGATTTTTGATTCCTTGTACAAGGCAATTCGGCCTCCGTTTTGCTTGCCGTTTGTGCCGGCGTGCCTTATTTATCATTCTGGTCGATATCACATCAGTAATTCAAAGAGAATTGCAAACGTTTTTTTCGTACTTTTTTTCGTACCCATAGAGTACTTAAGCGTGTGATATTTGATTCCTTGTACAAGGCCATTCGGCCTCCATTTTGCTTGCCGTTTGCGCCGGCGTGCCTTATTTATCGTTCGGTCGATATCACATCAGTACTTCAAAGAGAATTACAAACGTTTCATTTCGTACCCATAGACTACCTAACTGTGTGATATTTGATTCCTTGTACAAGGCCATTCTGGCCTCCGTTTTTCTTGCCGTTTGCGCCGGCGTGCCTTCTTTATCGTTCTGGTCGATATCACATCAGTACGTCAAAGAGAATTACAAACATTTTTTTTCGTACTTTTTTTCGTACCCATTGAGTACTTAACTGTGTGATTTTTGATTCCTTGTACAAGGCCATTGTGGCCTCCGTTTTGCTTGCCGTCTGTGCCGGCATGCCTTATTTATCGTTCTGGTCGATATCACATCAGTAATTCAAAGAGAATTGCAAACGTTTTTTTTCGTACTTTTTTTCGTACCCATAGAGTACTTAATTGTGTGATATTTGATTCCTTGTACAAGTCAATTCTGGCCTCCGTTTTGCTTGCCGTTTGCGCCGGCGTGCCTTATTTATCGTTCTGGTCGATATCACATGAGTACTTCAAAGAGAATTACATACGTTTTATTTCGTACTATTTTTCGTACCCATAGACTACCTAACTGTGTGATATTTGATTCCTTGTACAAGGCCATTCTGGCCTCCGTTTTTCTTTCCGTTTGCGCCGGCGTGCCTTATTTATCGTTCTGGTCGATATCACATCAGTATTTCAAAGAGAATTACAAACATTTTTTTTCGTACTTTTTTTCGTACCCATAGAGTACTTAAGCGTGTGATATTTGATTCCTTGTACAAGGCCATTCTGGCCTCCGTTTTGCTTGCCGTTTGCGCCGGCGTGCCTTATTTATCGTTCTGGTCGATATCACATCAGTACTTCAAAGAGAATTACAAATGTTTTATTTCGTACCCATAGACTACCTAACTGTGTGATATTTGATTCCTTGTACAAGGCCATTCTGGCCTCCGTTTTTCTTTCCGTTTGCGCCGGCGTGCCTTATTTATCGTTCTGGACGATATCACATCAGTATTTCAAAGAGAATTACAAACATTTTTTTTTCGTACTTTTTTTCGTACCCATAGAGTACTTAACTGTTTGATTTTTGATTCCTTGTACAAGGCCATTCTGGCCTCCGTTTTTCTTTCCGTTTGCACCGGCGTGCCTTATTTATCGTTCTGGTCGATATCACATCCGTACTTCAAAGAGAATTACAAACATTTTTTTTCGTACTTTTTTTCGTATCCATAGAGTACTTAACTGTGTGATTTTTTATTCCTTGTACAAGGCCATTCTGGCCTCCGTTTTGCTTGCCGTTTGTGCCGGCGTGCCTTATTTATCGTTCTGGTCGATATCACATCAGTAATTCAAAGAGAATTGCAAACATTTTTTTTTGTACTTTTTTTCGTACCCATAGAGTACTTAAGCGTGTGATATTTGATTCCTTGTACAAGGCCATTCTGGCCTCCGTTTTGTTTGCCGTTTGCGCCGGCGTGCCTTATTTATCGTTCTGGTCGATATCACATCAGTACTTCAAAGAGAATTACAAATGTTTTATTTCATACTTTTTTTCGTACCCATAGACTACCTAACTGTGTGATATTTGATTCCTTGTACAAGGCCATTCTGGCCTCCGTTTTTCTTGACGTTTGCGCCGGCGTGCCTTATTTATCGTTCTGGTCGATATCACATCAGTACTTCAAAGTGAATTACAAACGTTTTTTTTTCGTACTTTTTTTCGTACCCATAGAGTACTTAACTGTGTGATTTTTGATTCCTCTTACAAGGCCATTCTGGCCTCCGTTTTTCTTTCCGTTTGCACCGGCATGCCTTATTTATCGTTCTGGTCGATATCACATCAGTACTTCAAAGAGAATTACAAACGTTTTTTTTCGTACTTTTTTTCGTACCCATAGAGTACTTAACTGTGTGATTTTTGATTCCTTGTACAAGGCAATTCTGGCCTCCGTTTTGCTTGCCGTTTGTGCCGGCGTGCCTTATTTATCATTCTGGTCGATATCACATCAGTAATTCAAAGAGAATTGCAAACGTTTTTTTTCGTACCATTTTTCGTACCCATAGAGTACTTAACTGTGTGATATTTGATTCCTTGTACAAGGCCATTCTGGCCTCCGTTTTGCTTGCCGTTTGCGCCGGCGTGCCTTATTTATCGTTCTGGTCGATATCACATCGTACTTCAAAGAGAATTACAAACATTTTATTTCGTACTTTTTTTCGTACCCATAGACTACTTAACTGTGTGATATTTGATTCCTTGTACAAGGCCATTCTGGCCTCCGTTTTTCTTGCCGTTTGCACCGGCGTGCCTTCTTTATCGTTCTGGTCGATATCACATCAGTACGTCAAAGAGAATTACAAACATTTTTTTTCGTACTTTTTTTCGTACCCATAGAGTACTTAACTGTGTGATTTTTGATTCCTTGTACAAGGCCATTCGGGCCTCCGTTTTGCTTGCCGTCTGTGCCGGTATGCCTTATTTATCGTTCTGGTCGATATCACATCAGTAATTCAAAGAGAATTGCAAACATTTTTTTTCGTACTTTTTTTCGTACCCATAGAGTACTTAAGCGTGTGATATTTGATTCCTTGTACAAGGCCATTCGGCCTCCGTTTTGCTTGCCGTTTGCGCCGGCGTGCCTTATTTATCGTTCGGTCGATATCACATCGGTACTTCAAAGAGAATTACAAACGTTTTATTTCGTACTTTTTTTCGTACCCATAGACTACCTAAGCGTGTGATATTTTATTCCTTGTACAAGGCCATTCTGGCCTCCGTTTTTCTTGCCGTTTGCGCCGGCGTGCCTTATTTATCGTTCAGGTCGATATCACATCAGTACTTCAATGAGAATTACAAACGTTTTTTTCGTACTTTTTTTCGTACCCATAGAGTACTTAACTGTGTGATTTTTGATTCCTCTTACAAGGCCATTCTGGCCTCCGTTTTGCTTGCCGTTTGTGCCGGCATGCCTTATTTATCGTTCTGGTCGATATCACATCAGTACTTCAAAGAGAATTTCAAACGTTTTTTTTCGTACTTTTTTTCGTACCCATAGAGTACTTAAGCGTGTGATTTTTGATTCCTTGTACAAGGCCATTCGGCCTCCGTTTTTCTTTCCGTTTGCACCGGCGTGCCTTATTTATCGTTCGGTTGATATCACATCGTACTTCAAAGAGAATTACAAATGTTTTTCTTCGTACTTTTTTTCGTACCCATAGAGTACTTAACTGTGTGATTTTTGATTCCTTGTACAAGGCAATTCTGGCCTCCGTTTTGCTTGCCGTTTGTGCCGGCGTACCTTATTTATCATTCTGGTCGATATCACATCAGTAATTCAAAGAGAATTGCAAACATTTTTTTCGTACTTTTTTTTTCGTACCCATAGAGTACTTAACTGTGTGATATTTTATTCCTTGTACAAGGCCATTCTGGCCTCCGTTTTGCTTGCCGTTTGCGCCGGCGTGCCTTATTTATCGTTCTGGTCGATATCACATCAGTACTTCAAAGAGAATTACAAATGTTTTATTTCGTACTTTTTTTCGTACCCATAGACTACCTAACTGTGTGATATTTTATTCCTTGTACAAGGCCATTCGGCCTCCGTTTTTCTTGCCGATTGCGCGGCGTGCCTTATTTATCGTTCGGTCGATATCACATCGTACTTCAAAGAGAATTACAAACGTTTTTTTCGTACTTTTTTTCGTACCCATAGAGTACTTAAGCGTGTGATTTTTGATTCCTCTTACAAGGCCATTCTGGCCTCCGTTTTGCTTGCCGTTTGTGCCGGCGTGCCTTATTTATCGTTCGGTCGATATCACATCAGTAATTCAAAGAGAATTTCAAACGTTTTTTTTCGTACTTTTTTTCGTACCCATAGAGTACTCAACTGTGTGATTTTTGATTCCTTGTACAAGGTCATTCTGGCCTCCGTTTTTCTTTCCGTTTGCACCGGCGTGCCTTATTTATCGTTCTGGTTGATATCACATCAGTACTTCAAAGAGAATTACAAATGTTTTTCTTCGTACTTTTTTTCGTACCCATAGAGTACTTAACTGTGTGATTTTTGATTCCTTGTACAAGGCAATTCTGGCCTCCGTTTTGCTTGCCGTTTGTGCCGGCGTGCCTTATTTATCATTCTGGTCGATATCACATCAGTAATTCAAAGAGAATTGCAAACGTTTTTTTCGTACTTTTTTTCGTACCCATAGAGTACTTAAGCGTGTGATATTTGATTCCTTGTACAAGGCCATTCGGCCTCCGTTCGCTTGCCGTTTGCGCCGGCGTGCCTTATTTATCGTTCGGTCGATATCACATCGTACTTCAAAGAGAATTACAAACGTTTTATTTCGTACTTTTTTTCGTACCCATAGACTACCTAATTGTGTGATATTTGATTCCTTGTACAAGGCCATTCTGGCCTCCGTTTTTCTTTCCGTTTGTGCCGGCGTGCCTTATTTATCGTTCTGGTCGATATCACATCAGTATTTCAAAGAGAATTACAAACATTTTTTTTCGTACTTTTTTTCGTACCCATAGAGTACTTAACTGTTTGATTTTTGATTCCTTGTACAAGGCCATTCTGGACTCCGTTTTTCTTTCCGTTTGCACCGGCGTGCCTTATTTATCGTTCTGGTCGATATAGTACTTCAAAGAGAATTACAAACGTTTTTTTTCGTACTTTTTTTCGTACCCATAGAGTACTTAACTGTGTGATTTTTGATTCCTCTTACAAGGCCATTCTGGCCTCCGTTTTGCCTGCCGTTTGTGCCGGCGTGCCTTATTTCTCGTTCTGGTCGATATCACATCAGTAATTCAAAGAGAATTTCAAACGTTTTTTTTCGTACTTTTTTCGTACCCATAGAGTACTTAACTGTGTGATTTTTGATTCCTTGTACAAGTCCATTCTGGCCTCCGTTTTTCTTTCCGTTTGCACCGGCGTGCCTTATTTATCGTTCTGGTTGATATCACATCAGTACTTCAAAGAGAATTACAAATGTTTTTTTTCGTACTTTTTTTCGTACCCATAGAGTACTTAACTGTGTGATTTTTGATTCCTTGTACAAGGCAATTCGGCCTCCGTTTTGCTTGCCGTTTGTGCCGGCGTGCCTTAATTATCATTTCGGTCGATATCACATCGTAATTCAAAGAGAATTGCAAACGTTTTTTTTTCGTACTTTTTTTCGTACCCATAGAGTACTTAACTGTGTGATATTTGATTCCTTGTACAAGGCCATTCTGGCCTCCGTTTTGCTTGCCGTCTGTGCCGGCGTGCCTTATATATCGTTCTGGTCGATATCACATCAGTAATTCAAAGAGAATTGCAAACGTTTTTTCGTACTTTTTTTCGTACCCATAGAGTACTTAATTGTGTGATATTTGATTCCTTGTACAAGGCAATTCTGGCCTCCGTTTTGCTTGCCGTTTGCGCCGGCGTGCCTTATTTATCGTTCTGGTCGATATCACATGAGTACTTCAAAGAGAATTACATACGTTTTATTTCGTACTATTTTTCGTACCCATAGACTACCTAACCGTGTGATATTTGATTCCTTGTACAAGGCCATTCTGGCCTCCGTTTTTCTTTCCGTTTGCGCCGGCGTGCCTTATTTATCGTTCTGGTCGATATCACATCAGTATTTCAAAGAGAATTACAAACATTTTTTTTCGTACTTTTTTTCGTACCCATAGAGTACTTAACTGTGTGATATTTGATTCCTTGTACAAGGCCATTCTGGCCTCCGTTTTGCTTGCCGTTTGCGCCGGCGTGCCTTATTTATCGTTCTGGTCGATATCACATCAGTACTTCAAAGAGAATTACAAACGTTTTATTTCGTACCCATAGACTACATAACTGTGTGATATTTGATTCCTTGTACAAGGCCATTCTGGCCTCCGTTTTTCTTGCCGTTTGCGCCGGCGTGCCTTCTTTATCGTTCTGGTCGATATCACATCAGTAATTCAAAGAGAATTACAAACATTTTTTTTCGTACTTTTTTTCGTACCCATAGAGTACTTAACTGTGTGATATTTGATTCCTTGTACAAGGCCATTCGGCCTCCGTTTTGCTTGCCGTTTGCGCCGGCGTGCCTTATTTATCGTTCGGTCGATATCACATCGCATACTTCAAAGAGAATTACAAACGTTTTATTTCGTACTTTTTTTCGTACCCATAGACTACCTAACCGTGTGATATTTGATTCCTTGTACAAGGCCATTCGGCCTCCGTTTTTCTTTCCGTTTGCGCCGGCGTGCCTTATTTATCGTTCTGGACGATATCACATCAGTATTTCAAAGAGAATTACAAACATTTTTTTTCGTACTTTTTTTCGTACCCATAGAGTACTTAACTGTTTGATTTTTGATTCCTTGTACAAGGCCATTCTGGCCTCCGTTTTTCTTTCCGTTTGCACCGGCGTGCCTTATTTATCGTTCTGGTCGATATCACATCCGTACTTCAAAGAGAATTACAAACATTTTTTTGCGTACTTTTTTTCGTATCCATAGAGTACTTAACTGTGTGATTTTTTATTCCTTGTACAAGGCCATTCTGGCCTCCGTTTTGCTTGCCGTTTCTGCCGGCGTGCCTTATTTATCGTTCGGTCGATATCACATCGTAATTCAAAGAGAATTGCAAACGTTTTTTTTGTACTTTTTTTCGTACCCATAGAGTACTTAATCGTGTGATATTTGATTCCTTGTACAAGGCCATTCTGGCCTCCGTTTTTCTTGCCGTTTGCGCCGGCGTGCCTTATTTATCGTTCTGGTCGATATCACATCAGTACTTCAAAGTGAATTGCAAACGTTTTTTTTTTGTACTTTTTTTCGTACCCATAGAGTACTTAACTGTGTGATTTTTGATTCCTCTTACAAGGCCATTCTGGCCTCCGTTTTTCTTTCCGTTTGCACCGGCATGCCTTATTTATCGTTCTGGTCGATATCACATCAGTACTTCAAAAAGAATTACAAACGTTTTTTTTCGTACTTTTTTCGTACCCATAGAGTACTTAACTGTGTGATATTTGATTCCTTGTACAAGGCCATTCTGGCCTCCGTTTTTCTTGCCGTTTGCGCCGGCGTGCCTTATTTATCGTTCTGGTCGATATCACATCAGTACTTCAAAGAGAATTACAAACATTTATTTTCGTACTTTTTTTTCGTACCCATAGAGTACCTAACTGTGTGATATTTGATTCCTTGTACAAGGCCATTCTGGCCTCCGTTTTGCTTGCCGTTTGCGCCGGCGTGCCTTATTTATCGTTCGGTCGATATCACATCGTACTTCAAAGAGAATTACAAACGTTTTATTTCGTACTTTTTTTCGTACCCATAGACTACTTAACTGTGTGATTTTTGATTCCTCTTACAAGGCCATTCTGGCCTCCGTTTTGCTTGCCGTTTGTGCCGGCGTGCCTTATTTATCGTTCTGGTCGATATCACATCAGTAATTCAAAGAGAATTTCAAACGTTTTTTTTCGTACTTTTTTTCGTACCCATAGAGTACTTAACTGTGTGATTTTTGATTCCTTGTACAAGGCCATTCTGGCCTCCGTTTTTCTTTCCGTTTGCACCGGCGTGCCTTATTTATCGTTCTGGTTGATATCACATCAGTACTTCAAAGAGAATTACAAATGTTTTTCTTCGTACTTTTTTTCGTACCCATAGAGTACTTAAGCGTGTGATTTTTGATTCCTTGTACAAGGCAATTCTGGCCTCCGTTTTGCTTGCCGTTTGTGCCGGCGTGCCTTATTTATCATTCTGGTCGATATCACATCAGTAATTCAAAGAGAATTGCAAACGTTTTTTTCGTACTTTTTTTCGTACCCATAGAGTACTTAACTGTGTGATATTTGATTCCTTGTACAAGGCCATTCTGGCCTCCGTTTTGCTTGCCGTTTGCGCCGGCGTGCCTTATTTATCGTTCTGGTCGATATCACATCAGTACTTCAAAGAGAATTACAAACGTTTTATTTCGTACTTTTTTTCGTACCCATAGACTACCTAACTGTGTGATATTTGATTCCTTGTACAAGGCCATTCTGGCCTCCGTTTTTCTTTCCGTTTGGACCGGCGTGCCTTATTTATCGTTCTGGTCGATATCACATCAGTATTTCAAAGAGAATTACAAACATTTTTTTTCGTACTTTTTTTCGTACCCATAGAGTACTTAACTGTTTGATTTTTGATTCCTTGTACAAGGCCATTCTGGCCTCCGTTTTTCTTTCCGTTTGCACCGGTGTGCCTTATTTATCGTTCTGGTCGATATCACATCAGTACTTCAAAGAGAATTACAAACGTTTTTTTTCGTACTTTTTTTCGTACCCATATAGTACTTAACTGTGTGATTTTTGATTCCTCTTACAAGGCCATTCTGGCCTCCGTTTTGCCTGCCGTTTGTGCCGGCGTGCCTTATTTCTCGTTCTGGTCGATATCACATCAGTAATTCAAAGAGAATTTCAAACGTTTTTTTTCGTACTTTTTTTCGTACCCATAGAGTACTTAACTGTGTGATTTTTGATTCCTTGTACAAGGCCATTCTGGCCTCCGTTTTTCTTTCCGTTTGCACCGGCGTGCCTTATCTATCGTTCGGTTGATATCACATCGTACTTCAAAGAGAATTACAAATTTTTTTTCGTACTTTTTTTCGTACCCATAGAGTACTTAAGCTGTGATTTTTGATTCCTTGTACAAGGCAATTCGGCCTCCGTTTTGCTTGCCGTTTGTGCCGGCGTGCCTTATTTATCATTCGGTCGATATCACATCGTAATTCAAAGAGAATTGCAAACGTTTTTTTTCGTACTTTTTTTCGTACCCATAGAGTACTTAACTGTGTGATATTTGATTCCTTGTACAAGGCCATTCTGGCCTCCGTTTTGCTTGCCGTTTGCGCCGGCGTGCCTTATCTATCGTTTAGGTCGATATCACATCAGTACTTCAAAGAGAATTACAAACGTTTTATTTCGTACTTTTTTTCGTACCCATAGACTACCTAACTGTGTGATATTTGATTCCTTGTACAAAGCCATTCTGGCCTCCGTTTTTCTTTCCGTTTGCGCCGGCGTGCCTTATTTATCGTTCTGGTCGATATCACATCAGTATTTCAAAGAGAATTACAAACATTTTTTTTCGTACTTTTTTTCGTACCCATAGAGTACTTAACTGTTTGATTTTTGATTCCTTGTACAAGGCCATTCTGGCCTCCGTTTTTCTTTCCGTTTGCACCGGCATGCCTTATTTATCGTTCTGGTCGATATCACATCCGTACTTCAAAGAGAATTACAATCATTTTTTTCGTACTTTTTTTTGTATCCATAGAGTACTTAACTGTGTGATTTTTTATTCCTTGTACAAGGCCATTCTGGCCTCCGTTTTGCTTGTCGTTTGTGCCGGCGTGCCTTATTTATCGTTCTGGTCGATATCACATCAGTAATTCAAAGAGAATTGCAAACGTTTTTTTTTGTACTTTTTTTCGTACCCATAGAGTACTTAACTGTGTGATAAATGATTCCTTGTACAAGGCCATTCTGGCCTCCGTTTTTCTTGCCGTTTGCGCCGGCGTGCCTTATTTATCGTTCTGGTCGATATCACATCAGTACATAAAAGAGAATTACAGACGTTTTATTTCGTACTTTTTTTCGTACCCATAGACTACCTAACTGTGTGATATTTGATTCCTTGTACAAGGCCATTCTGGCTTCCGTTTTTCTTGCCGTTTGCGCCGGCGTGCCTTATTTATCGTTCTGGTCGATATCACATCAGTACTTCAAAGAGAATTACAAACATTTATTTTCGTACTTTTTTTTCGTACCCATAGAGTACTTAACTGTGTGATATTTGATTCCTTGTACAAGGCCATTCTGGCCTCCGTTTTTCTTGCCGTTTGCGCCGGCGTGCCTTATTTATCGTTCTGGTCGATATCACATCAGTACTTAAAAGAGAATTACAAACGTTTTATTTCGTACTTTTTTTCGTACCCATAGACTACCTAACTGTGTGATATTTGATTCCTTGTACAAGGCCATTCGGCCTCCGTTTTTCTTGCCGTTTGCGCCGGCGTGCCTTATTTATCGTTCGGCGATATCACATCGTACTTCAAAGAGAATTACAAACATTTATTTTCGTACTTTTTTTTCGTACCCATAGAGTACTTAGCGTGTTATTTTTGATTCCTTGTACAAGGCCATTCTGGCCTCCGTTTTTCTTTCCGTTTGCACCGGCGTGCCTTATTTATCGTTCTGGTCGATATCACATCAGTACTTCAAAGAGAATTACAAACATTTTTTTTCGTACCCATAGAGTACTTAACTGTGTGATTTTTGATTCCTTGTACAAGGCCATTCTGGCCTCCGTTTTGCTTGCCGTTTGTGCCGGCGTGCCTTATTTATCGTTCTGGTCGATATCACATCAATAATTCAAAGAGAATTGCAAACCTTTTTTTTCATACTTTTTTTCGTACCCATAGAGTACTTTACTGTGTGATATTTGATTCCTTGTACAAGGCCATTCTGGCCTCCGTTTTGCTTGCCGTTTGCGCCGGCGTGCCTTATTTATCGTTCTGGTCGATATCACATCAGTACTTCAAAGAGAATTACAAACGTTTTATTTCGTACTTTTTTCGTACCCATAGACTACCTAACTGTGTGATATTTGATTCCTTGTACAAGGCCATTCTGGCCTCCGTTTTTCTTGCCGTTTGCGCCGGCGTGCCTTATTTATCGTTCGGTCGATATCACATCGCATACTTCAAAGAGAATTACAAACATTTATTTTCGTACTTTTTTTCGTACCCATAGAGTACTTAATCGTGTGATTTTTGATTCCTTGTACAAGGCCATTCTGGCCTCCGTTTTTCTTTCCGTTTCCACCGGCGTGCCTTATTTATCGTTCTGGTCGATATCACATCAGTACTTCAAAGAGAATTACAAACATTTTTTTTCATACCCATAGAGTACTTAACTGTGTGATTTTTGATTCCTTGTACAAGGCCATTATGGCCTCCGTTTTGCTTGCCGTTTGTGCCGGCGTGCCTTATTTATCTTTCTGGTCGATATCACATCAGTAATTCAAAGAGAATTGCAAACGTTTTTTTTCATACTTTTTTTCGTACCCATAGAGTACTTTACTGTGTGATATTTGATTCCTTGTACAAGGCCATTCTGGCCTCCGTTTTGCTTGCCGTTTGCGCCGGCGTGCCTTATTTATCGTTCTGGTCGATATCACATCAGTACTTCAAAGAGAATTACAAACGTTTTATTTCGTACTTTTTTTGTACCCATAGACTACCTAACTGTGTGATATTTGATTCCTTGTACAAGGCCATTCTGGCCTCCGTTTTTCTTGCCGTTTGCGCCGGCGTGCCTTATTTATCATTCTGGTCGATATCACATCAGTACTTCAAAGAGAATTACAAACATTTTTTTTCGTACCCATAGAGTACTTAACTGTGTGATTTTTGATTCCTTGTACAAGGCCATTCTGGCCTCCGTTTTTCTTGCCGTTTGCGCCGGCGTGCCTTATTTATCGTTCGGTCGATATCACATCGTACTTCAAAGAGAATTACAAACATTTATTTTCGTACTTTTTTTTTCGTACCCATAGAGTACCTAACTCGTGTGATATTTGATTCCTTGTACAAGGCCATTCTGGCCTCCGTTTTGCTTGCCGTCTACGCCGGCGTGCCTTATTTATCATTATGGTCGATATCACATCAGTACTTCAAAGAGAATTACAAACATTTTTTTTCGTACCCATAGAGTACTTAAGTGTGTGATTTTTGATTCCTTGTACAAGGCCATTCTGGCCTCCGTTTTGCTTGCCGTTTGTGCCGGCGTGCCTTATTTATCGTTCTGGTCGATATCACATCAGTAATTCAAAGAGAATTGCAAAACTTTTTTTTCATACTTTTTTTTCGTACCCATAGAGTACTTTACTGTGTGATATTTGATTCCTTGTACAAGGCCATTCTGGCCTCCGTTTTGCTTGCCGTTTGCGCCGGCGTGCCTTATTTATCGTTCTGGTCGATATCACATCAGCACTTCAAAGAGAATTACAAACGTTTTATTTCGTACTTTTTTCGTACCCATAGACTACCTAACTGTGTGATATTTGATTCCTTGTACAAGGCCATTCTGGCCTCCGTTTTTCTTGCCGTTTGCGCCGGCGTGCCTTATTTATCGTTCTGGTCGATATCACATCAGTACTTCAAAGAGAATTACAAACATTTATTTTCGTACTTTTTTTCGTACCCATAGAGTACTTAACTGTGTGATTTTTGATTCCTTGTACAAGGCCATTCTGGCCTCCGTTTTTCTTTCCGTTTCCACCGGCGTGCCTTATTTATCGTTCTGGTCGATATCACATCAGTACTTCAAAGAGAATTACAAACATTTTTTTTCATACCCATAGAGTACTTAACTGTGTGATTTTTGATTCCTTGTACAAGGCCATTCTGGCCTCCGTTTTGCTTGCCGTTTGTGCCGGCGTGCCTTATTTATCTTTCTGGTCGATATCACATCAGTAATTCAAAGAGAATTGCAAACGTTTTTTTCATACTTTTTTTCGTACCCATAGAGTACTTTACTGTGTGATATTTGATTCCTTGTACAAGGCCATTCTGGCCTCCGTTTTGCTTGCCGTTTGCGCCGGCGTGCCTTATTTATCGTTCTGGTCGATATCACATCAGTACTTCAAAGAGAATTACAAACGTTTTATTTCGTACTTTTTTTGTACCCATAGACTACCTAACTGTGTGATATTTGATTCCTTGTACAAGGCCATTCTGGCCTCCGTTTTTCTTGCCGTTTGCGCCGGCGTGCCTTATTTATCATTCTGGTCGATATCACATCAGTACTTCAAAGAGAATTACAAACATTTTTTTTCGTACCCATAGAGTACTTAAGCGTGTGATTTTTGATTCCTTGTACAAGGCCATTCGGCCTCCGTTTTTCTTGCCGTTTGCGCCGGCGTGCCTTATTTATCGTTCGGTCGATATCACATCAGTACTTCAAAGAGAATTACAAACATTTATTTTCGTACTTTTTTTTCGTACCCATAGAGTACCTAACTGTGTGATATTTGATTCCTTGTACAAGGCCATTCTGGCCTCCGTTTTGCTTGCCGTTTGCGCCGGCGTGCCTTATTTATCGTTCGGTCGATATCACATCGGTACTTCAAAGAGAATTACAAACGTTTTATTTCGTACTTTTTTTCGTACCCATAGACTACTTAACTTGTGTGATTTTTGATTCCTCTTACAAGGCCATTCGGCCTCCGTTTTGCTTGCCGTTTGTGCCGGCGTGCCTTATTTATCGTTCGGTCGATATCACATCGTAATTCAAAGAGAATTTCAAACGTTTTTTTTCGTACTTTTTTTCGTACCCATAGAGTACTTCACTGTGTGATTTTTGATTCCTTGTACAAGGCCATTCTGGCCTCCGTTTTTCTTTCCGTTTGCACCGGCGTGCCTTATTTATCGTTCTGGTTGATATCACATCAGTACTTCAAAGAGAATTACAAATGTTTTTCTTCGTACTTTTTTTCGTACCCATAGAGTACTTAACTGTGTGATTTTTGATTCCTTGTACAAGGCAATTCTGGCCTCCGTTTTGCTTGCCGTTTGTGCCGGCGTGCCTTATTTATCATTCTGGTCGATATCACATCAGTAATTCAAAGAGAATTGCAAACGTTTTTTTCGTACTTTTTTTCGTACCCATAGAGTACTTAACTGTGTGATATTTGATTCCTTGTACAAGGCCATTTCGGCCTCCGTTTTGCTTGCCGTTTGCGCCGGCGTGCCTTATTTATCGTTCTGGTCGATATCACATCAGTACTTCAAAGAGAATTACAAACGTTTTATTTCGTACTTTTTTTCGTACCCATAGACTACCTAACTGTGTGATATTTGATTCCTTGTACAAGGCCATTCTGGCCTCCGTTTTTCTTTCCGTTTGGACCGGCGTGCCTTATTTATCGTTCTGGTCGATATCACATCAGTATTTCAAAGAGAATTACAAACATTTTTTTTCGTACTTTTTTTCGTACCCATAGAGTACTTAACTGTTTGATTTTTGATTCCTTGTACAAGGCCATTCTGGCCTCCGTTTTTCTTTCCGTTTGCACCGGTGTGCCTTATTTATCGTTCTTGTCGATATCACATCAGTACTTCAAAGAGAATTACAAACGTTTTTTTTCGTACTTTTTTTCGTACCCATATAGTACTTAACTGTGTGATTTTTGATTCCTCTTACAAGGCCATTCTGGCCTCCGTTTTGCCTGCCGTTTGTGCCGGCGTGCCTTATTTCTCGTTCTGGTCGATATCACATCAGTAATTCAAAGAGAATTTCAAACGTTTTTTTTCGTACTTTTTTTCGTACCCATAGAGTACTTAACTGTGTGATTTTTGATTCCTTGTACAAGGCCATTCTGGCCTCCGTTTTTCTTTCCGTTTGCACCGGCGTGCCTTATCTATCGTTCTGGTTGATATCACATCAGTACTTCAAAGAGAATTACAAATGTTTTTTTTCGTACTTTTTTTTCGTACCCATAGAGTACTTAACTGTGTGATTTTTGATTCCTTGTACAAGGCAATTCTGGCCTCCGTTTTGCTTGCCGTTTGTGCCGGCGTGCCTTATTTATCATTCTGGTCGATATCACATCAGTAATTCAAAGAGAATTGCCAACGTTTTTTTTCGTACTTTTTTTCGTACCCATAGAGTACTTAACTGTGTGATATTTGATTCCTTGTACAAGGCCATTCTGGCCTCCGTTTTGCTTGCCGTTTGCGCCGGCGTGCCTTATCTATCGTTCAGGTCGATATCACATCAGTACTTCAAAGAGAATTACAAACGTTTTATTTCGTACTTTTTTTCGTACCCATAGACTACCTAACTGTGTGATATTTGATTCCTTGTACAAAGCCATTCTGGCCTCCGTTTTTCTTTCCGTTTGCGCCGGCGTGCCTTATTTATCGTTCTGGTCGATATCACATCAGTATTTCAAAGAGAATTACAAACATTTTTTTTCGTACTTTTTTTCGTACCCATAGAGTACTTAACTGTTTGATTTTTGATTCCTTGTACAAGGCCATTCTGGCCTCCGTTTTTCTTTCCGTTTGCACCGGCATGCCTTATTTATCGTTCTGGTCGATATCACATCCGTACTTCAAAGAGAATTACAATCATTTTTTTCGTACTTTTTTTTGTATCCATAGAGTACTTAATCCGTGTGATTTTTTATTCCTTGTACAAGGCCATTCTGGCCTCCGTTTTGCTTGCCGTTTGTGCCGGCGTGCCTTATTTATCGTTCTGGTCGATATCACATCAGTAATTCAAAGAGAATTGCAAACATTTTTTTTTGTACTTTTTTTCGTACCCATAGAGTACTTAACTGTGTGATAAATGATTCCTTGTACAAGGCCATTCTGGCCTCCGTTTTTCTTGCCGTTTGCGCCGGCGTGCCTTATTTATCGTTCTGGTCGATATCACATCAGTACATAAAAGAGAATTACAGACGTTTTATTTCGTACTTTTTTTCGTACCCATAGACTACCTAACCGTTTGATATTTGATTCCTTGTACAAGGCCATTCTGGCCTCCGTTTTTCTTGCCGTTTGCGCCGGCGTGCCTTATTTATCGTTCTGGTCGATATCACATCAGTACTTCAAAGAGAATTACAAACATTTATTTTCGTACTTTTTTTTCGTACCCATAGAGTACTTAACTGTGTGATATTTGATTCCTTGTACAAGGCCATTCGGCCTCCGTTTTTCTTGCCGTTTGCGCCGGCGTGCCTTATTTATCGTTCTGGTCGATATCACATCAGTACTTAAAAGAGAATTACAAACGTTTTATTTCGTACTTTTTTTCGTACCCATAGACTACCTAACTGTGTGATATTTGATTCCTTGTACAAGGCCATTCTGGCCTCCGTTTTTCTTGCCGTTTGCGCCGGCGTGCCTTATTTATCGTTCTGGCGATATCACATCAGTACTTCAAAGAGAATTACAAACATTTATTTTCGTACTTTTTTTTCGTACCCATAGAGTACTTAACTGTGTTATTTTTGATTCCTTGTACAAGGCCATTCTGGCCTCCGTTTTTCTTTCCGTTTGCACCGGCGTGCCTTATTTATCGTTCTGGTCGATATCACATCAGTACTTCAAAGAGAATTACAAACATTTTTTTTCGTACCCATAGAGTACTTAACTGTGTGATTTTTGATTCCTTGTACAAGGCCATTCTGGCCTCCGTTTTGCTTGCCGTTTGTGCCGGCGTGCCTTATTTATCGTTCTGGTCGATATCACATCAGTAATTCAAAGAGAATTGCAAACCTTTTTTTTTCATACTTTTTTCGTACCCATAGAGTACTTTACTGTGTGATATTTGATTCCTTGTACAAGGCCATTCTGGCCTCCGTTTTGCTTGCCGTTTGCGCCGGCGTGCCTTATTTATCGTTCTGGTCGATATCACATCAGTACTTCAAAGAGAATTACAAACGTTTTATTTCGTACTTTTTTCGTACCCATAGACTACCTAACTGTGTGATATTTGATTCCTTGTACAAGGCCATTCTGGCCTCCGTTTTTCTTGCCGTTTGCGCCGGCGTGCCTTATTTATCGTTCTGGTCGATATCACATCAGTACTTCAAAGAGAATTACAAACATTTATTTTCGTACTTTTTTTCGTACCCATAGAGTACTTAAGTGTGTGATTTTTGATTCCTTGTACAAGGCCATTCTGGCCTCCGTTTTTCTTTCCGTTTCCACCGGCGTGCCTTATTTATCGTTCTGGTCGATATCACATCAGTACTTCAAAGAGAATTACAAACATTTTTTTTCATACCCATAGAGTACTTAACTGTGTGATTTTTGATTCCTTGTACAAGGCCATTCTGGCCTCCGTTTTGCTTGCCGTTTGTGCCGGCGTGCCTTATTTATCTTTCTGGTCGATATCACATCAGTAATTCAAAGAGAATTGCAAACGTTTTTTTTCATACTTTTTTTCGTACCCATAGAGTACTTTACTGTGTGATATTTGATTCCTTGTACAAGGCCATTCTGGCCTCCGTTTTGCTTGCCGTTTGCGCCGGCGTGCCTTATTTATCGTTCGGTCGATATCACATCGTACTTCAAAGAGAATTACAAACGTTTTATTTCGTACTTTTTTTGTACCCATAGACTACCTAGCGTGTGATATTTGATTCCTTGTACAAGGCCATTCTGGCCTCCGTTTTTCTTGCCGTTTGCGCCGGCGTGCCTTATTTATCGTTCTGGTCGATATCACATCAGTACTTCAAAGAGAATTACAAACATTTTTTTTCGTACCCATAGAGTACTTAACTGTGTGATTTTTGATTCCTTGTACAAGGCCATTCTGGCCTCCGTTTTTCTTTTCGTTTGCACCGGCGTGCCTTATTTATCGTTCTGGTCGATATCACATCAGTACTTCAAAGAGAATTACAAACGTTTTTTTTCGTACTTTTTTTCGTACCCATAGAGTACTTAACTGTGTGATTTTTGATTCCTTGTACAAGGCCATTCGGCCTCCGTTTTGCTTGCCGTTTGTGCCGGCGTGCCTTATTTATCGTTCGGTCGATATCACATCGTAATTCAAAGAGAATTGCAAACTTTTTTTTTCGTACTTTTTTTCGTACCCATAGAGTACTTAGCGTGTGATATTTGATTCCTTGTACAAGGCCATTCGGCCTCCGTTTTGCTTGCCGTTTGTGCCGGCGTGCCTTATTTATCGTTCGGTCGATATCACATCGTAATTCAAAGAGAATTACAAACGTTTTTTTCGTACTTTTTTTCGTACCCCATAGACTTACTAAGCGTGTGATTTTGATTCCTTGTACAAGGCCATTCGGCCTCCGTTTTTCTTGCCGTTTGCGCCGGCGTGCCTTATTTATCGTTCTGATCGATATCACATCAGTACTTCAAAGAGAATTACAAATGTTTTTTTCGTACTTTTTTTCGTACCCATAGAGTACTTAACAGTGTGATTTTAGATTCCTTGTACAAGGCCATTCTGGCCTCCGTTTTGCTTGCCGTTTGTGCCGGCGTGCCTTATTTATCGTTCTGGTCGATATCACATCAGTAATTCAAAGAGAATTGCAAACGTTTTTTTCGTACTTTTTTTCGTACCCATAGAGTACTTAAGTGTGTGATATTTGATTCCTTGTACAAGGCCATTCTGGCCTCCGTTTTGCTTGCCGTTTGCGCCGGCGTGCCTTATTTATCGTTCGGTCGATATCACATCGTACTTCAAAGAGAATTACAAACGTTTTATTTCGTACTTTTTTTCGTACCCATTGACTACTAACCGTGTGATATTTGATTCCTTGTACAAGGCCATTCGGCCTCCGTTTTTCTTTCCGTTTGCGCCGGCGTGCCTTATTTATCGTTCGGTCGATATCACATCGTATTTCAAAGAGAATTACAAACATTTTTTTTCGTACTTTTTTTCGTACCCATAGAGTACTTAACCGTGTGATTTTTGATTCCTTGTACAAGGCCATTCGGCCTCCGTTTTTCTTGCCGTTTGCACCGGCGTGCCTTATTTATCGTTCGGTCGATATCACATCAGTACTTCAAAGAGAATTACAAACGTTTTTTTTCGTACTTTTTTTCGTACCCATAGAGTACTTAACTCGTGTGATTTTTGATTCCTTGTACAAGGCCATTCGGCCTCCGTTTTGCTTGCCGTTTGTGCCGGCGTGCCTTATTTATCGTTCTGGTTGATATCACATCAGTAATTCAAAGAGAATTTCAAACGTTTTTTTTCGTACTTTTTTTCGTACCCATAGAGTAATTAACTGTGCGATTTTTGATTCCTTGTACAAGGCCATTTCGGCCTCCGTTTTTCTTGCCGTTTGTGCCGGCGTGCCTTATTTATCGTTCGGTCGATATCACATCGTACTTCAAAGAGAATTACAAACGTTTTTTTTCGTACTTTTTTTCGTACCCATAGAGTACTTAACCGTGTGATTTTTGATTCCTTGTACAAGGCCATTCGGCCTCCGTTTTGCTTGCCGTTTGTGCCGGCGTGCC
The DNA here is from genome assembly GCA_036785695.1 of Gentiana straminea. Lineage (NCBI taxonomy): Eukaryota > Viridiplantae > Streptophyta > Magnoliopsida > Gentianales > Gentianaceae > Gentiana > Gentiana straminea. The sequence goes on from JAVUPR010000545.1 coordinate 84,936, forward strand.
TTATTTATCGTTCGGTCGATATCACATCGGTAATTCAAAGAGAATTACAAACGTTTTTTTTCGTACTTTTTTTCGTACCCATAGAGTACTTAAGCGTGTGATATTTGATTCCTTGTACAAGGCCATTCGGCCTCCGTTTTGCTTGCCGTTTGCGCCGGCGTGCCTTATTTATCGTTCGGTCGATATCACATCGTACTTCAAAGAGAATTACAAACGTTTTATTTCGTACTTTTTTTCGTACCCATAGAGACTACTAACCGTGTGATATTTGATTCCTTGTACAAGGCCATTCTGGCCTCCGTTTTTCTTGCCGTTTGCGCCGGCGTGCCTTATTTATCGTTCTGGTCGATATCACATCAGTATTTCAAAGAGAATTACAAACATTTTTTTTCGTACTTTTTTTCGTACCCATAGAGTACTTAACTGTGTGATTTTTGATTCCTTGTACAAGGCCATTCTGGCCTCCGTTTTTCTTGCCGTTTGCGCCGGCGTGCCTTATTTATCGTTCTGGTCGATATCACATCCGTACTTCAAAGAGAATTACAAACGTTTTTTTTCGTACTTTTTTTCGTACCCATAGAGTACTTAACTGTGTGATTTTTGATTCCTTGTACAAGGCCATTACGGCCTCCGTTTTTCTTTCCGTTTCGCCGGCGTGCCTTATTTATCGTTCGGTCGATATCACATCGGTACTTCAAAGAGAATTACAAACGTTTTTTTTTCGTACTTTTTTTCGTACCCATAGAGTACTTAATCGTGTGATTTTTGATTCCTTGTACAAGGCCATTCGGCCTCCGTTTTTCTTGCCGTTTGTGCCGGCGTGCCTTATTTATCGTTCGGTCGATATCACATCGTAATTTAAAGAGAATTACAAACGTTTTTTTTCGTACTTTTTTTCGTACCCATAGAGTACTTAAGCGTGTGATATTTGATTCCTTGTACAAGGCCATTCGGCCTCCGTTTTGCTTGCCGTTTGCGCCGGCGTGCCTTATTTATCGTTCGGTCGATATCACATCGTACTTCAAAGAGAATTACAAACGTTTTATTTCATACTTTTTTTCGTACCCATAGAGTACTTAACTGTGTGATATTTGATTCCTTGTACAAGGCCATTCTCGCCTCCATTTTTCTTTCCGTTTGCGCCGGCGTGCCTTATTTATCGTTCTGGTCGATATCACATCAGTACTTCAAAGAGAATTACAAACGTTTTTTTATCGTACTTTTTTTCGTACCCATAGTGTACTTACTAACCGTGTGATTTTGATTCCTTGTACAAGGCCATTCGGCCTCCGTTTTTCTTTCCGTTTGCACCGGCGTGCCTTATTTATCGTTCGGTCGATATCACATCGTACTTCAAAGAGAATTACAAACATTTTTTTTCGTACTTTTTTTCGTACCCATAGAGTACTTAACTCGTGTGATTTTTGATTCCTTGTACAAGGCCATTCTGGCCTCCGTTTTGCTTGCCGTTTGTGCCGGCGTGCCTTATTTATCGTTCTGGTCGATATCACATTAGTAATTCAAAGAGAATTACAAACATTTTTTTTCGTACCCATAGAGTACTTAACTGTGTGATTTTTGATTCCTTGTACAAGGCCATTCTGGCCTCCGTTTTGCTTGCCGTTTGCGCCGGCGTGCCTTATTTATCGTTCGGTCGATATCACATCAAGTACTTCAAAGAGAATTTCAAACGTTTTATTTCGTACTTTTTTTCGTACCCATAGAGTACTTAACCGTGTGATATTTGATTCCTTGTACAAGGCCATTCGGCCTCCGTTTTCTTTCCGTTTGCGCCGGCGTGCCTTATTTATCGTTCGGTCGATATCACATCGGTAATTCAAAGAGAATTACAAACGTTTTTTTCGTACTTTTTTTCGTACCCATAGAGTACTTAAGCGTGTGATATTTGATTCCTTGTACAAGGCCATTCTCGGCCTCCGTTTTGCTTGCCGTTTGTGCCGGCGTGCCTTATTTATCGTTCGGTCGATATCACATCGTAATTCAAAGAGAATTGCAAACATTTTTTTTCGTACTTTTTTTCGTACCCATAGAGTACTTAACCGTGTGATATTTGATTCCTTGTACAAGGCCATTCGGCCTCCGTTTTGCTTGCCGTTTGCGCCGGCGTGCCTTATTTATCGTTCGGTCGATATCACATCGTACTTCAAAGAGAATTACAAACGTTTTATTTCGTACTTTTTTTCGTACCCATAGACTACTTAAGCGTGTGATATTTGATTCCTTGTACAAGGCCATTCGGCCTCCGTTTTTCTTGCCGTTTGCGCCGGCGTGCCTTATTTATCGTTCGGTCGATATCGCATCGTACTTCAAAGAGAATTACAAACGTTTTTTTTCGTACTTTTTTTCGTACCCATAGAGTACTTAAGCGTGTGATTTTGATTCCTTGTACAAGGCCATTCTGGCCTCCGTTTTTCTTTCCGTTTGCACCGGCGTGCCTTATTTATCGTTCTGGTCGATATCACATCAGTACTTCAAAGAGAATTACAAATGTTTTTTTTCGTACTTTTTTCGTACCCATAGAGTACTTAACTGTGTGATTTTTGATTCCTTGTACAAGGCCATTCTGGCCTCCGTTTTTCTTTCCGTTTGCGCCGGCGTGCCTTATTTATCGTTCTGGTCGATATCACATCAGTACTTCAAAGAGAATTACAAATGTTTTTTTTCGTACTTTTTTTTCGTACCCATAGAGTACTTAACTGTGTGATTTTTGATTCCTTGTACAAGGCCATTTGGCCTCCGTTTTGCTTGCCGTTTGTGCCGGCGTGCCTTATTTATCGTTTTGGTCGATATCACATCAGTAATTCAAAGAGAATTGCAAACGTTTTTTTTCGTACTTTTTTTCGTACCCATAGAGTACTTAACTGGTGTGATATTTGATTCCTTGTACAAGGCCATTCGGCCTCCGTTTTTCTTGCCGTTTGCGCCGGCGTGCCTTATTTATCGTTCTGGTCGATATCTGTTAAGGCCATATTTATATGATTATTAAGGGTTTATTTCATTATTATTTTCCCCACATTTGCATAATTTACATGAGAATTAAGGGTTTAAGTGTAATTATTGAATAAAGATGATTTTAAGAGGGTTGTATGCAAAATTGATGATTTTAAGTGTTGATTTAATGGAATTATTATTATTTGGATTTTATTACATTTTTGCATTGTTTATTTATCATGTAGGTGTTGATTTTCGAGTGCATAAAGAGGATAAATGAAGCTCAAGTCGAATTATTCAAGATAGAGTCGGAATTGGCTTGAAGAAATTGGATAAAGATGAAGAGATCCGATCCTCAGCAGTTCAAACGGGCGTCCACGAGACCAGACGGGCGTTTGATAAAGTGGACGAGCGTCCGGAATTGTATTTTACATTCAGAGAGTTCGGACGGAGGATGAACGAGCGTTTACTCAGCGTCCAGGCATTCTGGACGGGCGTCCGGATGGGCAGACGGGCGTCCGGATGGGCAGACGGGCGTCCACAGCCGACTTACTTCCAGCCGACTTAAAACTCTATAAAAGCACCGCATTATGAAGCCTAAAACCCTAATCTTTTACACACTATTTACTCATATACACATAGCTGCGCCCTAGAACCCTAAGGAGCCGTTTTTACACAGAGATGCAAATCTCCCCTTCAACAATCGTGTTCATCATGATTGTTGGCTAAACATCTGCGGTGAGTCGACAGAGGAAGCCTATCAACAACCAAACCAACTAGAGGAGTTCGATGCTTAAGTTTAGTGAGTTTATTTCATAGTTTTTCATTACTTTGGATCTGTTTTATATTGTTTAAGTTTTATTGAATTAAGATTTGATGAAACGATCTATGTTTGATTTATGCTTGAATAAATTTATGAAAGTCTGTTTGTTTGAGTTCTCTTTTATTCAAAGTAATGCATCTAATTGTGTTTTAAGAGATTATGCATGATTAGTTGAGTAAGAGCTTGGAAACGATCTCGTGATTTCGTGTTGATTGCATGTTTAGTTTGTTTGAAAAGATAAACGAAACCCTAGAATTTGATTGAAGATATTTAATTGAATTCGTGAATAAATCACTACTAAAAACTATGTCTTTTTAATCACCATCTAGTTGGGATTGTTGGTTGATAGGTGGAATCTAGTCGCCTTGCTTTGTGTTTTCCTTTAATTGTTTTAATTAAATCGTTTAGATTAAGTTTAGTTAAGTTCTAGTTTGATAAACCCTGGTTTTCTGCAAGTTTTCTGCACGTTTCTGTTTCAGTTCGTAGTTGGACGCTCGTCCGCAATAGCAGACGCCCGTCCGTTAGATTCCGTTTTCAGACGCTCGTTCACCAAAGTGAATGCTCGTCCGCCTTTCTGTTTTCTTATTTTCTGCTTGTTTTTATTTCTTGTTTTAGTTTTAATTCTTAGGTTTAGGTTTTAGTTAGTTTCAGCTTTAGTTTAGTTAATAATCGTGACATAATCGATAGAATAATTGTCCCTTGATCCGATAAACATTCAGCTCCCTTAGGACGACCCGTTAACATCCTGTACTACGATCCTTATACTTGGGGTGTTTCGGTTTATAAATTTAAAACACGTTTTTACCGAACAAGTTTTTGGCGCCGTTGCCGGGGAGTCGGTAACGGTTGTCGGATTCTATTTAGGATAATTTTCTGAGTCAAAAGGGTCGTTTTTAGCACGCAGTAGTATTTTGGCCGTAACTTTCGGCTCGAGTGTCCGTTTGGAACGCAGGACCCCAATTCGGAAAGCTCGTTCCGACGCCGACGACGTGGTGAACGCCGTAGGCCGTTCAGTGCGTTTTCGAGGTCAAAATCCACTGTTTTCCCCTCCATTTTGGCCCTAGAAGATTTCAACACGTTTTTTTTTCCCGTCTTAGTGTTTTTCTAGTTTTTTAGGTTTTCGTATCTGAACGAGCGTTCGATAACTTGAACGCCCGTCCACCTAAATTCTGTCTTCTGAACGAACGTTCATTCATCTGAACGAGCGTTCAGTTCTGAACGAACGTCCACTAACACTGGACGCCAGTTCAGTCTGTTCAATCATCACTTCTTTTCTTTCTTCTCTATCCTCTCTTCTCCTCTCTTTTCTTTTCTCCCTCTAAACCATCAAACCTTTTCTAAACCTGTTCTAATCAACCCAAGGGGTTGATTTCTTCCTTCTCCTTTCTTCTGGTTTATGCAAACGAGAAGTAAGAAGGGACTTCTAATCTTTGATCCTGAGCCTGAACGATCTATCCTTAGAAGAAGGCTTCTCCCTGATTTGGACAAAATGGCGGATCAAGATCCACCAATTCCAAATCCTGACCCCCAAGCTCGTTAAATTTACTCCTTCAACAAATGCAAGCTCTGCAAAGAACGACGAGAATCGCAAGGCGGCATAAATCAACAACTTCAACAATTCCGCCAAAACCACTTAATCGGTTGAACCGGGACCCCTACACTCCATATCTTAATCAAGATTTTCTCGAGGGACATAGACCTATTCGTCCACCCGATATGGGGGAGTAAATTTCGACCTTAAAAATGGAGTAGTTGCACTAGTCCAAAATAGCTCTTTCCATGGCCTTGCTCAAGAAGACCCGCACGACTTCTTGTCCACATTCGTACAAATCGTGAAGCGAGGCCATTATCCTGGTGTTGATTCCGAGATCGTAAAGTTGAAGCTATTTCCTTTTGCTTTGAAAGGTGAAGCAAGCGGATGGTTTAAGTCATTAGCCCATCATTCTCTCCATACATGGAATGATGTCAAAAGAGCCTTCGCTCTTAAGTGGGTTTCACCAGGCAAGATTATGGAGATGAAACGGGAAATAGCTACTTTCGAGCGAGTTGGAGGATGAAACTGTTGGCAAAGCTTGGGAAAGATTGAATCTTTTGATGAGGAAATGCCCCAATCACGGATATGACGGACATGAGTTGTTGGAAGCTGTTTTACGAGAGGTGTCTCTCAACCTAATAGAGACTATCTTGACTCCACGGCTCATGGATCCTTCTTAGGGGAGGTGATGAGGACGCTTACAGAGTAGCCGAGACAATTGCCAAGAACAACATGTGGTCGACTCCTAAGAAGACCAATATTGTTAAGAAAGAAGGTACGCAAGCAATCCCGATACACAAATTTGTTGGTTGCTCGATGGAATCGATAAGCAAGCGGTGGCCAATCTTCGGATGCGACCTTCCGAGGTGAATTATCTTGGAACACAGGCAGGGACTGAGATGACGGAGGAGGTAAACTTAATGGATAATCAAAACCAACCCCTCCGAAACTTCAACCAGAACCAGAACTATTCAGGATTTCAAAGGCAAAACTTCAATCAAGCCAAGTTACCACCTGGCCCTTCAAATTCGAATTCTTTCAACTCGAACTATCAAAGGCCGATTCGAACTCCCAAAGGCCTCAAGGTGGCTGGAATCAAACTCGAACAACAATCATACCACCTCATGTGTCCCTCAACACAAATTCGATGAGTGGTAGACATGGTGAAGACTCGTCTACTAGTGTTAAAGCAATTGAGAGACAAGTTGGTCAAATGGCGGACCGGCAAGCAAGCGAGACCTCACGGTAAACTCCCGAGTTATACCGAGAAAAACCCAAAAGCGATGTGAATGTTTGCACCGCCATTACACCACAATGGGAGTATGGGCAAGAAGAGGAGTTGAACGAAGTGACTTTGAGAAGTGGTAAGAAGGTGGACCCGGCAAGATGTCGGGAAACGAGTAGCCCCTCCTGACGCCATGAGTTCAGGAGGGGAAAATCAGAAACCACATGCCGAAGAAAGCAACGATGAGGAGCTTAGTGACAATTCTTCGGAGGATGAAAATAATTCTGATGACGAGGAAAGAAAGGAAAGTCAAGGGGCGGTACCCCTGACTAAGAAAAAGGAAGAAAAGTTTGTGAGATGGAAGGATAAGGAGGATGAGGCGATAAAGAATCAGGCCACGAAGAATGATAAAGCCCTTCCTTATCCACCAAAAAGGAAAGAGAAAGCCCTCACTAACGACAAGCAGTATGCTGGAGTGAGGAGGATACTTAGGGACACTAAAGTGAGTATGCCTTTAGCTGAGGTATTGTCTGAAATGCCTAAATGCTCTAAGTATCTTAAAGAATTCTGTGGGAGTAAGAGAAAGCTTCAGGGGATGGCTGAAGAAGTGCTTCGCGAGGATTGCGCGATGGTTTCACAGAAAATTGCTGTTAAGCGAGGTGACCCTGGCAGACCTTCAATCTCCTGTGAGATCGAAGGCCATTTGTTCGAAAATGTATTATGCGACTCAGGGGCCTCTATTAATGTGATGCCATTAAACGTATGCAAAAAGCTCGGGTTAGATAAAAGGATGCGGGAACGCCCGATTTCTCTTCAGATGGTAGATAAATCTAGCCGGACTGCAGCCGGTTGTGTAGCTAATGTTCTCCTTCAAGTTGAACATTTAGTCTTCCCTACCGACTGGGTTATTCTAGACTATCCACATGATAAGGAGATGCCTCTAATTCTAGGCCGAACCTTTTTAGACACTTCTAATGCTCTCATCGACTTCTGCAAAGGACAGATTACTCTTAGAGTTGGTGACACATCCGTCACCTTCACACGAGGGACACATCCCGAAAGAGCCGTAATTGATGAAATATCGTTTGTCGAAGCTATCTATGAGGACGAAAAAGATGCCTACTTTGAAGAAGCGAGAGGAGTTGACAGAGATAGGTGTTTTTGAAGTCTTGGACATTGAGGATCCGGCCGATCGCGGACCACCTTCTAATTCATTTCAAGCCGTAGGCATTGACGAGTCATCTTCACTCGCTCATACCGGGCCTCGTTATTGAGTTAGAAGCATGGAGATGCCCAAAGCAACAAACGATGATTTCAAAGAGCCGAGTCGGGAAGACTTCATCCCTGGTGAAGAAGAAGCTCGATGGGTAGTTGGGACGAGGTAGAGTTTTGGAGAGAAGCTACTCATTGGGAAGTAGATGATTGGGAGGAGAGAGCGAGAAGAGCTTAAAGATGAAGAGTTAAGAAAAATGATCGATCACAAGAAAAAGGAAGCAAGTGTTGACCGGAGGATTCCGATGGATGATTTGATCCAAGTACCTTTCTGGGGTTGAGCCTCGGGAAGATGAGGTGTTCTACTGTCAACCACTTCAAGCTCATAAAGAGAAAGGTGGCCCGTTAAAGTCTAGTATTGAGCAACCACCTACTGATTTAGAGCTTAAACCGCTTCCAAAACACCTTAAGTATATCTTTCTTAAGGATGGAGATAAATTGCCTTTGATCATTTCTTCGAAACTCGACCAAGAGCAGGAAGCACGGTGATAGAAGTGCTTAAGAAAAACATCCTCGCGTTTGGTTGGCAAGTGGGTGATATCCGAGGGATCGGCCCGGACATATGCATGCATAAAATCCGAACGGAGGAAGGAGCTAAAAAGGTAAGACAACCTCAGCGAAGGCTGAATCCGCATATGCAAGAGGTTGTCAAGAAAGAAGTAATAAAGTGGCTCGACATGGGAATCATCTATGCAATCGCCGATAGCGAGTGGGTCAGCCCTACTCAAGTTGTGCCAAAGAAGGGTGGAATCACAGTCGAAAAGAATGAAAAAGGGGAGGAAGTTGCCTTACGCCTCGTGACTGGCTACAGAGTCTGTATCGACTATCGTAGACTAAATGAAGTCACTGCAAAAGATCACTTCCCCTTACCCTTCATTGACCAACTAATTGAAAGGCTGAGTGGTCACAAGTATTATTGTTTTCTCGATGGATACTCTGGTTACTTCCAGATAGCCATCGACCCCAATGACCAAGAAAAGACCACGTTTACATGTCCATCTGGTACTTTTGCTTTTCGTAGAATGCCATTCGGTCTATGCAATGCACCCGCGACTTTTCAACGGTGTATGTTGTCCATTTTTGATGGACTTGTTGAGAAATGCATGGAGGTCTTCATGGATGACTTCTCGCCTACGGCGATAGTTTTGATGAAATTTTAGAGAACCTAGATATGGTACTCCAACGTTGCGTTGAGAAGAATGCGGTGCTTAAGCGGGAGAAATGCCATTTTCTAGTTGATGAAGGGATTGTTTTGGGACATAAGGTGTCCAATGCCGGTATTCAAGTTGATAAGGCTAAGGTCGAAGCCATTGAAAGGATGACGTACCCTAAGACAGTGAAGGAGGTACGAGGTTTTCTAGGACACGTTGGCTTCTACAGGCGGTTTATTCGAGATTTTTCTACGATTGCCAAGCCTTTATCAAATCTTTTGAAAGATGATGTAGATTTCTTGTTCGATGCGAAGTGCAAAGAAGCTTTCAATTGTCTGAAAGACAAGCTTATCAGTGCCCCTATTTTGGTTGCACCTGACTGGACCAAGCCTTTCGAGTTGATGTGCGATGCCTCTAATTACGCCGTAGGCGCAGTTTTAGGTCAAAGAGTTGATAAAAGGTTCAGGCCCATTTATTATGCGAGCCGCACCATGAACCCGGCTCAATGCAATTATACCACAACTGAGAAGGAATTCTTAGCTGTTGTTTTTGCCATTGACAAGTTTAGAAGTTATCTTCTAGGATCTCAAGTTGTTGTTTGGACAGATCATGCAGCTTTACGCTACCTTATGGATAAAGCAGATGCCAAACCAAGGTTACTTAGATGGATTTTAATTCTACAGGAGTTTGACCTTGTGATTAAAGATAAGAAAGGTAGTGAGAATATTGTGGTGATCATTTATCTCGCTTAGTAAATGAGGGTGCGAGAGAATCACAATGATATAGGCATTGATTTTCCGGACCGAGCAATTGATGAAGCTTGAAACGGTTAGGCCGTGGTATGCTGACTACGTCAACTATTTAGCGAGTGGTCATTTAGAGGATATGACGTATCAGGAGAAGAAAAAGTTCTTTTCTAATCTTAAATATCTCGTATGGGAAGATCCTTATTTGTTCAGAGTCTGTAAAGATGGGTTGCTTCGAAGGTGTGTTCCTGAGCATGATCAGTGGGATATCCTAGAACAATGCCATAGCGGTCCTACCGGAGGTCATTATGGAACACCGAAGACGGTTGCGAAGATCCTTCAAGCTGGATTCTACTGGCCGACTCTGTTTAAAGATGCAGAAGCCTTTTGTAAAGGTCGTGATAGGTGCCAGAGAACTGGACGGCAGAGTAGTCGGATGGAAATGCCACTTAAGCCCATTCTTGAGTGTGAAGTTTTCGATGTATGGGGCATAGATTTTATGGGACCCTTCCCATCCTCATGTGGTAATAAGTATATCCTCGTCGTGTGGATTATGTTTCAAAGTGGGTCGAGGCCATAGCTACTCAAACTAATGATCATAAAGTCGTGAAGAAATTCTTGCAAAAGAATATCTTTACTAGATTTGGCTGTCCGAGAGCACTCATTAGTGATGAAGGTACTCACTTTTGCAATGCGCCGCTTGACAAGATCCTTGAGAAGTATGGTGTCAAACATAAGATTGGTACACCATATCATCCTCAAACTAGTGGCCAAGTCGAGGTAAGCAACCGGAGCCTCGAAAAGAATTTTGGAGAAGACCGTGAACAATAATAGATCTAATTGGAGTCTTAAGTTGGATGACGCATTGTGGGCTTATCGTATCGCATTTAAGACCCCGATGGGCACGTCACCCTTCCAAATGGTTTATGGCAAAGCTTGTCATTTACTGTCGAACTTGAACACGAGCTTTCTGGGCAATTAAATTCTTAAATTTTGATAGCCAACTCTGTGGGGAGAAAAGGTTGTTACAGTTGAACGAGCTCGACGAATTCAGACTCCGTGCATACGAGAATGCTAAGCTTAGCAAGGAAAGAACGAAGATGCTCCATGACGCTAAGATCAAGGACCGAGAATTCAAAGTTGGTGACATGGCTTTACTCTATAATACCAGACTTCATTTGTTTCCTGGTAAACTCAAGTCTAGATGGTCTGGTCCATTTGAGATTCTCGAGGTTAATCCAAGTGGAGTAATTACGTTAAACGGGTATGGTAATCAAGCTTTCAAAGTGAATGGTCATCGACTTAAGAAATATTTTGGGCAACCAAAGGAAAAGCCTGAGACTCTTTATTTCCAAAGAAGAGATGAGAGTACAGATGTCCTGATTTGTGAGGAGATTCCATCTTATTTCTTTGAGTCAGATGATGATGACATTCCTACCTCTACCTGTGAGGAACCTTCTTCTGGGACTCCTGAGCATGTCAGCACACCTACGCCTGTCATCCGCAAGAACAAGAAGAAGAGAGTCAGTGTAGTTTGGAGAGAAAAGTTTAATGATCTTATAGCACACTTGACTTGTTGTTGTGGTGAAAATCATTTCCGCCCCAATACTCCTGATTCCGATACTGAGGTGGCGGCTGTTAAACCAAAGTGGCCCGATCCGGGTTGATACTTGAACTTTGTGTCAAGCTATTGACATTAAAAGAGCGCTCCTAGGAGGCAACCTAGTTTTCTTTGTTTGTTTCCTTTTCTTAGGTTGTTTTGCTTTATTGTTTTAGAAATAATACTTTAGTTGATTTTGTGTTGATGGTTATTCCTCTTACGTTCATTGTAAGTGTTTTGTGTTATGTGTTGCTCATATACCCCGTGTACCCCGAGATTATATGGTATGTCGAGTGTTGCAGATACTTTTGAGCAGGTTTTCGAGTTACTACTGTCCAGTGTTGTCTATTCGCGTTGTAGCGGTACGTTCATGCTCCGGCCTGACCTCTGCCAACTTTCATCCGACAACCACTATTGAAACCAGCTAAGTTTTCTTTTTCTTTTATTCTGCACATTCTGAGGACATAATGTGATTTAAGTGTGGGGGGGTAAATTGGGTATGTTTTTATGCTATATCCTTTGAAATATGAGTGAATGTTAAATTTCTACGAAATTTAAAATTTTTTGTGAGTCTCGAGCATATAATTGGAACTAGATGCTTACTAGTTGTAGTTTTCTAACGATGATAGTATGTGACTTAGTGAGATAATTATAGCATGTTTTACTTCTATGGAGATAGTATTCATTTCACACTCACGAAAGCCTTTGATTTTGAAGCATGACTTTTGAATTATATCCTTTCATTATTTTTAATGATTTATCTTAGGAAGGTCAGTATAGTTACACCTAAGTTAGACCGTGTGCTGTGAATATCATAAAGTTTGAATGTGATAAGTGAGATGTAACTTATGACTGTGAAAAGTGAATGAATAAAGTGAGTGAGCAATTATTAATAAATACGTTTGTCGGAAGCTGGTTTATGATTGGAGTGAGGTAGGGCATTATCTCGAAATGTCCTATACCACTATGATGACCGAAGCTCACGACGAGTCGGGGAGAAGCTACCTTATGATTTGAGTAAGGTAGGGTGTTATCACGAAACATCCTATTCTACTATGATGGGTAAGAGCTCATTCTGATATGCGTCAAATTTGAAAATTTTGGAAATGATGAGTAATGATAAAGTGAAGTCTTTGTTATCATGGATCTTATACCCAGTAGAACCGCATGATATGCTGTAGGGATTATCCTACTGAGTGTGTGGGAAGGCTTTGAGTGGAGCTATTACTGTTTGTACCTAGGATAGTCATTGGAATTTTTGAGAGGATATTTCTTTGAAAGGCTTGTTAGATTGAGAATGGCTTGTCACACTTACACCGAATCTATCTCTCGTGTTGGTATCATTTGCTATAGTTGTTGTATCTTTTGTTACGTGAGTTAGAGATCTATGTGGATTATTTATAAAGCTGAGCTATAGTTTTGATTGTTTTGTCCGAGGACGTACAAAAAGTTAAGTGTGGGGGAGTTGTTAAGGCCATATTTATATGATTATTAAGGGTTTATTTCATTATTATTTTCCCCACATTTGCATAATTTACATGAGAATTAAGGGTTTAAGTGTAATTATTGAATAAAGATGATTTTAAGAGGGTTGTATGCAAAATTGATGATTTTAAGTGTTGATTTAATGGAATTATTATTATTTGGATTTTATTACATTTTTGCATTGTTTATTTATCATGTAGGTGTTGATTTTCGAGTGCATAAAGAGGATAAATGAAGCTCAAGTCGAATTATTCAAGATAGAGTCGGAATTGGCTTGAAGAAATTGGATAAAGATGAAGAGATCCGATCCTCAGCAGTTCAAACGGGCGTCCACGAGACCAGACGGGCGTTTGATAAAGTGGACGAGCGTCCGGAATTGTATTTTACATTCAGAGAGTTCGGACGGAGGATGAACGAGCGTTTACTCAGCGTCCAGGCATTCTGGACGGGCGTCCGGATGGGCAGACGGGCGTCCACAGCCGACTTACTTCCAGCCGACTTAAAACTCTATAAAAGCACCGCATTATGAAGCCTAAAACCCTAATCTTTTACACACTATTTACTCATATACACATAGCTGCGCCCTAGAACCCTAAGGAGCCGTTTTTACACAGAGATGCAAATCTCCCCTTCAACAATCGTGTTCATCATGATTGTTGGCTAAACATCCTGCAGTGAGTCGACAGAGGAAGCCTATCAACAACCAAACCAACTAGAGGAGTTCGATGCTTAAGTTTAGTGAGTTTATTTCATAGTTTTTCATTACTTTGGATCTGTTTTATATTGTTTAAGTTTTATTGAATTAAGATTTGATGAAACGATCTATGTTTGATTTATGCTTGAATAAATTTATGAAAGTCTGTTTGTTTGAGTTCTCTTTTATTCAAATTAATGCATCTAATTGTGTTTTAAGAGATTATGCATGATTAGTTGAGTAAGAGCTTGGAAACGATCTCGTGATTTCGTGTTGATTGCATGTTTAGTTTGTTTGAAAAGATAAACGAAACCCTAGAATTTGATTGAAGATATTTAATTGAATTCGTGAATAAATCACTACTAAAAACTATGTCTTTTTAATCACCATCTAGTTGGGATTGTTGGTTGATAGGTGGAATCTAGTCGCCTTGCTGTGTTTTCCTTTAATTGTTTTAATTAAATCGTTTAGATTAAGTTTAGTTAAGTTCTAGTTTGATAAACCCTGGTTTTCTGCAAGTTTTCTGCACGTTTCTGTTTCAGTTCGTAGTTGGACGCTCGTCCGCAATAGCAGACGCCCGTCCGTTAGATTCCGTTTTCAGACGCTCGTTCACCAAAGTGAACGCTCGTCCGCCTTTCTGTTTTCTTATTTTCTGCTTGTTTTTATTTCTTGTTTTAGTTTTAATTCTTAGGTTTAGGTTTTAGTTAGTTTCAGCTTTAGTTTAGTTAATAATCGTGACATAATCGATAGAATAATTGTCCCTTGATCCGATAAACATTCCGCTCCCTTAGGACGACCCGTTAACATCCTGTACTACGATCCTTATACTTGGGGTGTTTCGGTTTATAAATTTAAAACACGTTTTTACCGAACAATATCACATCAGTACTTCAAAGAGAATTACAAACATTTTTTTTCGTACTTTTTTTCGTACCCATAGAGTACTTAACTGTGTGATTTTTGATTCCTTGTACAAGGCCATTCTGGCCTCCGTTTTTCTTTCCGTTTGCGCCGGCGTGCCTTATTTATCGTTCTGGTCGATATCACATCAGTACTTCAAAGAGAATTACAAATGTTTTTTTCGTACTTTTTTTCATACCCATAGAGTACTTAAGCGTGTGATTTTTGATTCCTTGTACAAGGCCATTCGGCCTCCGTTTTGCTTGCCGTTTGTGCCGGCGTGCCTTATTTATCGTTCTGGTCGATATCACATCAGTAATTCAAAGAGAATTGCAAACGTTTTTTTTCGTACTTTTTTTCGTACCCATAGAGTACTTAATCGTGTGATATTTGATTCCTTGTACAAGGCCATTCGGCCTCCGTTTTTCTTGCCGTTTGCGCCGGCGTGCCTTATTTATCGTTCGGTCGATATCACATCAGTACTTCAAAGAGAATTACAAACATTTTTTTTCGTACTTTTTTTCGTACCCATAGAGTACTTAACTGTGTGATTTTTGATTCCTTGTACAAGGCCATTCTGGCCTCCGTTTTTCTTTCCGTTTGCTCCGGCGTGCCTTATTTATCGTTCTGGTCGATATCACATCAGTACTTCAAAGAGAATTACAAATGTTTTTTTCGTACTTTTTTTCATACCCATAGAGTACTTAACTGTGTGATTTTTGATTCCTTGTACAAGGCCATTCTGGCCTCCGTTTTGCTTGCCGTTTGTGCCGGCGTGCCTTATTTATCGTTCTGGTCGATATCACATCAGTAATTCAAAGAGAATTGCAAACGTTTTTTTCGTACTTTTTTTCGTACCCATAGAGTACTTAGCGTGTGATATTTGATTCCTTGTACAAGGCCATTCGGCCTCCGTTTTGCTTGCCGTTTGCGCCGGCGTGCCTTATTTATCATTCTGGTCGATATCACATCAGTACTTCAAAGAGAATTACAAACGTTTTATTTCGTACTTTTTTTCGTACCATAGACTACCTAACTGTGTGATATTTGATTCCTTGTACAAGGCCATTCTGGCCTCCGTTTTTCTTGCCGTTTGCGCCGGCATGCCTTATTTATCATTCTGGTCGATATCACATCAGTAATTCAAAGAGAATTACAAACATTTTTTTTCGTACCCATAGAGTACTTAACTGTGTGATTATTGATTCCTTGTACAAGGCCATTCTGGCCTCCGTTTTTCTTTCCGTTTGCACCGGCGTGCCTTATTTATCGTTCTGGTCGATATCACATCAGTACTTCAAAGAGAATTACAAACATTTTTTTTCGTACTTTTTTCGTACCCATAGAGTACTTAACTGTGTGATTTTTGATTCCTTGTACAAGGCCATTCTGGCCTCCGTTTTGCTTGCCGTTTGTGCCGGCGTGCCTTATTTATCGTTCTGGTCGATATCACATCAGTAATTTAAAGAGAATTGCAAACATTTTATTTCGTACTTTTTTTCGTACCCATAGACTACCTAACTGTGTGATATTTGATTCCTTGTACAAGGCCATTCTGGCCTCCGTTTTTCTTGCCGTTTGCGCCGGTGTGCCTTATTTATCGTTCTGGTCGATATCACATCAGTACTTCAAAGAGAATTACAAACATTTTTTTTCGTACTTTTTTTCGTACCCATAGAGTACTTAACTGTGTGATTTTTGATTCCTTGTAAAAGGCCATTCGGCCTCCGTTTTTCTTTCCGTTTGCGCCGGCGTGCCTTATTTATCGTTCTGGTCGATATCACATCGTACTTCAAAGAGAATTACAAATTTTTTTTTTGTACTTTTTTTCGTACCCATAGAGTACTTAAGCTCGTGTGATTTTTGATTCCTTGTACAAGGCCATTCGGCCTCCGTTTTGCTTGCCGTTTGTGCCGGCGTGCCTTATTTATCGTTCTGGTCGATATCACATCAGTAATTCAAAGAGAATTGCAAACGTTTTTTTTCGTACTTTTTTTCGTACCCATAGAGTACTTAACTGTGTGATATTTGATTCCTTGTACAAGGCCATTCTGGCCTCCGTTTTGCTTGCCGTTTGCGCCGGCGTGCCTTATTTATCGTTCTGGTCGATATCACATCAGTACTTCAAAGAGAATTACAAACGTTTCACTTCGTACTTTTTTTCGTACCCATAGACTACCTAACTGTGTGATATTTGATTCCTTGTACAAGGCCATTCTGGCCTCCGTTTTTCTTGCCGTTTGCGCCGGCGTGCCTTATTTATCGTTCTGGTCGATATCACATCAGTACTTCAAAGAGAATTACAAACATTTTTTTCGTACTTTTTTTCGTACCCATAGAGTACTTAACTGTGTGATTTTTGATTCCTTGTACAAGGCCATTCTGGCCTCCGTTTTTCTTTCCGTTTGCACCGGCGTACCTTATTTATCGTTCTGGTCGATATCACATCAGTACTTCAAAGAGAATTACAAACATTTTTTTTCGTACTTTTTTTTGTACCCATAGAGTACTTAACTGTGTGATTTTTGATTCCTTGTACAAGGCCATTCGGCCTCCGTTTTGCTTGCCGTTTGTGCCGGCGTGCCTTATTTATCGTTCGGTCGATATCACATCGTAATTCAAAGAGAATTGCAAACGTTTTTTTTCGTACTTTTTTTCGTACCCATATAGTACTTAAGCGTGTGATATTTGATTCCTTGTACAAGGCCATTTCGGCCTCCGTTTTGCTTGCCGTTTGCGCCGGCGTGCCTTCTTTATCGTTCTGGTCGATATCACATCAGTACTTCAAAGAGAATTACAAACGTTTTATTTCGTACTATTTTTCGTACCCATAGACTACCTAACTGTGTGATATTCGATTCCTTGTACAAGGCCATTCTGGCCTCCGTTTTTATTGCCGTTTGCGCCGGCGTGCCTTATTTATCGTTCTGGTCGATATCACATCAGTACTTCAAAGAGAATTACAAACATTTTTTTTCGTACTTTTTTCGTACCCATAGAGTACTTAAGCGTGTGATTTTTGATTCCTTGTACAAGGCCATTCTGGCCTCCGTTTTTCTTTCCGTTTGCGCCGGCGTGCCTTATTTATCGTTCTGGTCGATATCACATCAGTACTTCAAAGAGAATTACAAATGTTTTTTTTCGTACTTTTTTTCGTACCCATAGAGTACTTAAGCGTGTGATTTTGATTCCTTATACAAGGCCATTCTGGCCTCCGTTTTGCTTGCCGTTTGCGCCGGCGTGCCTTATTTATCGTTCTGGTCGATATCACATCAGTACTTCAAAGAGAATTACAAACGTTTTATTTCGTACTTTTTTTCGTACCCATAGACTACCTAACTGTGTGATATTTGATTCCTTGTACAAGGCCATTATGGGCTCCGTTTTTCTTGCCATTTGCGCCGGCGTGCCTTATTTATCGTTCTGGTCGATATCACATCAGTACTTCAAAGAGAATTACAAACATTTTTTTTCGTACTTTTTTTCGTACCCATAGACTACCTAAATGTGTGATATTTGATTCCTTGTACAAGGACATTCTGGCCTCCGTTTTTCTTGCCGTTTGCGCCGGCGTGCCTTATTTATCGTTCTGGTCGATATCACATCAGTACTTCAAAGAGAATTACAAACGTTTTATTTCGTACTATTTTTCGTACCCATAGACTACCTAACTGTGTGATATTTGATTCCTTGTACAAGGCCATTCTGGCCTCCGTTTTTATTGCCGTTTGCGCCGGCGTGCCTTATTTATCGTTCTGGTCGATATCACATCAGTACTTCAAAGAGAATTACAAAGATTTTTTTCGTACTTTTTTCGTACCCATAGAGTACTTTAACTGTGTGATTTTTGATTCCTTGTACAAGGCCATTCGGCCTCCGTTTTTCTTTCCGTTTGCGCCGGCGTGCCTTATTTATCGTTCGGTCGATATCACATCAGTACTTCAAAGAGAATTACAAATTTTTTTTCGTACTTTTTTTCGTACCCATTGAGTACTTAAGCGTGTGATTTTTGATTCCTTATACAAGGCCATTCGGCCTCCGTTTTGCTTGCCGTTTGCGCCGGCGTGCCTTATTTATCGTTCGGTCGATATCACATCAGTACTTCAAAGAGAATTACAAACGTTTTATTTCGTACTTTTTTTCGTACCCATAGACTACCTAACTGTGTGATATTTGATTCCTTGTACAAGGCCATTCTGGCATCCGTTTTTCTTGCCGTTTGCGCCGGCGTGCCTTATTTATCGTTCTGGTCGATATCACATCAGTACTTCAAAGAGAATTACAAACATTTTTTTTCGTACTTTTTTTCGTACCCATAGACTACCTAAATGTGTGATATTTGATTCCTTGTACAAGGACATTCTGGCCTCCGTTTTTCTTGCCGTTTGCGCCGGCGTGCCTTATTTATCGTTCTGGTCGATATCACATCAGTACTTCAAAGAGAATTACAAACGTTTTATTTCGTACTTTTTTTCGTACCCATAGACTACCTAACTGTGTGATATTTGATTCCTTGTACAAGGCCATTCTCTCCTCCGTTTTTCTTGCCGTTTGCGCCGGCGTGCCTTATTTATCGTTCTGGTCGATATCACATAAGTACTTCAAAGAGAATTACAAACATTTTTTTTTGTACTTTTTTTCGTACCCATAGAGTACTTAACTGTGTGATTTTTGATTCCTTGTACAAGGCCATTCTGGCCTCCGTTTTTCTTTCCGTTTGCACCGGCGTACCTTATTTATCGTTCTGGTCGATATCACATCAGTACTTCAAAGAGAATTACAAACATTTTTTTTCGTACCCATAGAGTACTTAACTGTGTGATTTTTGATTCCTTGTACAAGGCCATTCTGGCCTCCGTTTTGCTTGCCGTTTGTGCCGGCGTGCCTTATTTATCGTTCTGGTCGATATCACATCAGTAATTCAAAGAGAATGGCAAACGTTTTTTTTTCGTACTTTTTTTCGTACCCATAGAGTACTTTAAGCGTGTGATATTTGATTCCTTGTACAAGGCCATTCGGCCTCCGTTTTGCTTGCCGTTTGCGCCGGCGTGCCTTATTTATCGTTCTGGTCGATATCACATCAGTACTTCAAAGAGAATTACAAACGTTTTATTTCGTACTATTTATCGTACCCATAGACTACCTAACTGTGTGATATTTGATTCCTTGTACAAGGCCATTCTGGCCTCCGTTTTTCTTGCCGTTTGCGCCGGCGTGCCTTATTTATCGTTCTGGTCGATATCACATCAGTACTTCAAAGAGAATTACAAACATTTTTTTTCGTACTTTATTTCGTACCCATAGAGTACTTAACTGTGTGATTTTTGATTCCTTGTACAAGGCCATTCTGGCCTCCGTTTTTCTTTCCGTTTGCACCGCCGTGCCTTATTTATCGTTCTGGTCGATATCACATCAGTACTTCAAAGAGAATTACAAATGTTTTTTTTCGTACTTTTTTTCGTACCCATAGAGTACTTAAGCGTGTGATTTTTGATTCCTTATACAAGGCCATTCGGCCTCCGTTTTGCTTGCCGTTTGCGCCGGCGTGCCTTATTTATCGTTCGGTCGATATCACATCAGTACTTCAAAGAGAATTACAAACGTTTTATTTCGTACTTTTTTTCGTACCCATAGACTACCTAACTGTGTGATATTTGATTCCTTGTACAAGGACATTCTGGCCTCCGTTTTTCTTGCCGTTTGCGCCGGCGTGCCTTATTTATCGTTCTGATCGATATCACATCAGTACTTCAAAGAGAATTACAAACATTTTTTTTCGTACTTTTTTTCGTACCCATAGACTACCTAAATGTGTGATATTTGATTCCTTGTACAAGGACATTCTGGCCTCCGTTTTTCTTGCCGTTTGCGCCGGCGTGCCTTATTTATCGTTCTGGTCGATATCACATCAGTACTTCAAAGAGAATTACAAACGTTTTATTTCATACTATTTTTCGTACCCATAGACTATCTAACTGTGTGATATTTGATTCCTTGTACAACGCCATTCTGGCCTCCGTTTTTATTGCCGTTTGTGCCGGCGTGCATTATTTATCGTTCTGGTCGATATCACATAGTACTTCAAAGAGAATAACAAACATTTTTTTTCGTACTTTTTTCGTACCCATAGAGTACTTAACTGTGTGATTTTTGATTCCTTGTACCAGGCCATTCTGGCCTCCGTTTTTCTTTCCGTTTGCGCCGGCGTGCCTTATTTATCGTTCTGGTCGATATCACATCAGTACTTCAAAGAGAATTACAAATGTTTTTTTTCGTACTTTTTTTCGTACCCATAGAGTACTTAAGCGTGTGATTTTTGATTCCTTATACAAGGCCATTCGGCCTCCGTTTTTCTTGCCGTTTGCGCCGGCGTGCCTTATTTATCGTTCGGTCGATATCACATCGGTACTTCAAAGAGAATTACAAACGTTTTATTTCGTACTTTTTTTCGTACCCATAGACTACTAGCGTGTGATATTTGATTCCTTGTACAAGGCCATTCTGGCCTCCGTTTTTCTTGCCGTTTGCGCCGGCGTGCCTTATTTATCGTTCTGGTCGATATCACATCAGTACTTCAAAGAGAATTACAAACATTTTTTTTCGTACTTTTTTTCGTACCCATAGACTACCTAAATGTGTGATATTTGATTCCTTGTACAAGGACATTCTGGCCTCCGTTTTTCTTGCCGTTTGCGCCGGCGTGCCTTATTTATCGTTCTGGTCGATATCACATCAGTACTTCAAAGAGAATTACAAACGTTTTATTTCGTACTTTTTTTCGTACCCATAGACTACCTAACTGTGTGATATTTGATTCCTTGTACAAGGCCATTCGGCCTCCGTTTTTCTTGCCGTTTGCGCCGGCGTTCCTTATTTATCGTTCTGGTCGATATCACATCAGTACTTCAAAGAGAATTACAAACATTTTTTTTCGTACTTTTTTTCGTACCCATAGAGTACTTAACTGTGTGATTTTTGATTCCTTGTACAAGGCCATTCTGGCCTCCGTTTTTCTTTCCGTTTGCACCGCCGTGCCTTATTTATCGTTCTGGTCGATATCACATCAGTACTTCAAAGAGAATTACAAACATTTTTTTTCGTACTTTTTTTCGTACCCATAGAGTACTTAAGCGTGTGATTTTTGATTCCTTGTACAAGGCCATTCTGGCCTCCGTTTTTCTTGCCGTTTGTGCCGGCGTGCCTTATTTATCATTCTGGTCGATATCACATCAGTAATTCAAAGAGAATTGCAAACATTTTTTTTCGTACTTTTTTTCGTACCCATAGAGTACTTAAGCGTGTGATATTTGATTCCTTGTACAAGGCCATTCGGCCTCCGTTTTGCTTGCCGTTTGCGCCGGCGTGCCTTATTTATCGTTCGGTCGATATCACATCGTAATTCAAAGAGAATTACAAACGTTTTATTTCGTACTAATTTTCGTACCCATAGACTACTAAGCGTGTGATATTTGATTCCTTGTACAAGGCCATTCGGCCTCCGTTTTTCTTGCCGTTTGCGCCGGCGTGCCTTATTTATCGTTCGGTCGATATCACATCAATACTTCAAAGAGAATTACAAACGTTTTTTTTCGTACTTTTTCGTACCCATAGAGTACTTAAGCGTGTGATTTTTGATTCCTTGTACAAGGCCATTCGGCCTCCGTTTTTCTTTGCCGTTTGCGCCGGCGTGCCTTATTTATCGTTCTGGTCGATATCACATTAGTACTTCAAAGAGAATTACAAATGTTTTTTTCGTACTTTTTTTCGTACCCATAGAGTACTTAACTGTGTGATTTTTGATTCCTTGTACAAGGCCATTCTGGCCTCCGTTTTGCTTGCCGTTTGTGCCGGCGTGCCTTATTTATCGTTCGGTCGATATCACATCGGTAATTCAAAAGAATTACCGTTTTTTGTGCCGGCGTGCCTTATTTATCGTTTTTGTCGATATCACATCCGTAATTCAAAGAGAATTGCAAACGCCTTATTTTTTTCATACTTTTTTTTTTTCGTACCATATAGTACCCATAGACTAGCGTGTGATATTTGATTCCTTGTACAAGGCCATTCGGCCTCCGTTTTGCTTGCCGTTTGCGCCGGCGTGCCTTATTTATCGTTCGGTCGATATCACATCGGTACTTCAAAGAGAATTACAAACGTTTTATTTCGTACTTTTTTTCGTACCCATAGACTACCTAACTCGTGTGATATTTGATTCCTTGTACAAGGCCATTCGGCCTCCGTTTTTCTTGCCGTTTGCGCCGGCGTGCCTTATTTATCGTTCGGTCGATATCACATCGGTACTTCAAAGAGAATTACAAACATTTTTTTTCGTACTTTTTTTCGTACGCATAGAGTACTTAAGCGTGTGATTTTTGATTCCTTGTACAAGGCCATTCGGCCTCCGTTTTTCTTGCCGTTTGCGCCGGCGTGCCTTATTTATCGTTCGGTCGATATCACATCGGTACTTCAAAGAGAATTACAAATGTTTTTTTTCGTACTTTTTTTCGTACCCATAGAGTACTTAAGCGTGTGATTTTTGATTCCTTGTACAAGGCCATTCGGCCTCCGTTTTTCTTGCCGTTTGTGCCGGCGTGCCTTATTTATCGTTCTGGTCGATATCACATCAGTAATTCAAAGAGAATTACAAACATTTTTTTTCGTACTTTTTTTCGTACCCATAGAGTACTTAAGCGTGTGATTTTGATTCCTTGTACAAGGCCATTCGGCCTCCGTTTTCTTGCCGTTTGCACCGGCGTGCCTTATTTATCGTTCGGTCGATATCACATCGTACTTCAAAGAGAATTACAAACGTTTTTTTCGTACTTTTTTTCGTACCCATAGAGTACTTAGCTTGTGTGATATTTGATTCCTTGTACAAGGCCATTCTGGCCTCCGTTTTTCTTGCCGTTTGCGCCGGCGTGCCTTATTTATCGTTCTGGTCGATATCACATCAGTATTTCAAAGAGAATTACAAACATTTTTTTTTCGTACTTTTTTTCGTACCCATAGAGTACTTAACTGTGTGATTTTTGATTCCTTGTACAAGGCCATTCGCCTCCGTTTTTCTTTGCCGTTTGCGCCGGCGTGCCTTATTTATCATTCTGGTCGATATCACATCAG
This sequence comes from Gentiana straminea, assembly GCA_036785695.1. Taxonomy (NCBI): domain Eukaryota; kingdom Viridiplantae; phylum Streptophyta; class Magnoliopsida; order Gentianales; family Gentianaceae; genus Gentiana; species Gentiana straminea. Next base: position 108,438 of record JAVUPR010000545.1, read on the forward strand.
TACTTCAAAGAGAATTACAAATGTTTTTTTTCGTACTTTTTTTCGTACCCATAGAGTACTTAACTGTGTGATTTTGATTCCTTGTACAAGGCCATTCTGGCCTCCGTTTTGCTTGCCGTTTGTGCCGGCGTGCCTTATTTATCGTTCTGGTCGATATCACATCAAGTAATTCAAAGAGAATTACAAACGTTTTTTTTCGTACTTTTTTTCGTACCCCATAGAGTACTTAAGCGTGTGATATTTGATTCCTTGTACAAGGCCATTCGGCCTCCGTTTTGCTTGCCGTTTGCGCCGGCGTGCCTTATTTATCGTTCGGTCGATATCACATCGGTACTTCAAAGAGAATTACAAACGTTTTATTTCGTACTTTTTTCGTACCCATAGACTACTAAGCGTGTGATATTTGATTATTGTACAAGGCCATTCGGCCTCCGTTTTTCTTGCCGTTTGCGCCGGCGTGCCTTATTTATCGTTCGGTCGATATCACATCGGTACTTCAAAGAGAATTACAAATATTTTTTTTCGTACTTTTTTTCGTACCCATAGAGTACTTAAGCGTGTGATTTTTGATTCCTTGTACAAGGCCATTCGGCCTCCGTTTTTCTTGCCGTTTGCGCCGGCGTGCCTTATTTATCGTTCGGTCGATATCACATCGGTACTTCAAAGAGAATTACAAACATTTTTTTTCGTACTTTTTTTTGTACCCATAGACTACTTAACTTGTGTGATTTTGATTCCTTGTACAAGGCCATTCGGCCTCCGTTTTACTTGCCGTTTGTGCCGGCGTGCCTTATTTATCGTTCGGTCGATATCACATCGGTAATTCAAAGAGAATTACAAACGTTTTTTTTCGTACTTTTTTTCGTACCCATAGAGTACTAAGCTTGTGTGATATTTGATTCCTTGTACAAGGCCATTCGGCCTCCGTTTTGCTTGCCGTTTGCGCCGGCGTGCCTTATTTATCGTTCGGTCGATATCACATCGGTACTTCAAAGAGAATTACAAACGTTTTATTTCGTACTTTTTTCGTACCCATAGACTACCTAACTGTGTGATATTTGATTTATTGTACAAGGCCATTCTGGCCTCCGTTTTTCTTGCCGTTTGCGCCGGCGTGCCTTATTTATCGTTCGGTCGATATCACATCGTACTTCAAAGAGAATTACAAACATTTTTTTTCGTACTTTTTTTCGTACCCATAGAGTACTTAAGCGTGTGATTTTTGATTCCTTGTACAAGGCCATTCGGCCTCCGTTTTTCTTTCCGTTTGCACCGGCGTACCTTATTTATCGTTACGGTCGATATCACATCGTATTTCAAAGAGAATTACAAACATTTTTTTTCGTACTTTTTTTCGTACCCATAGAGTACTTAAGCTGTGTGATTTTTGATTCCTTGTACAAGGCCATTCGGCCTCCGTTTTTACTTGCCGTTTGTGCCGGCGTGCCTTATTTATCGTTCTGGTCGATATCACATCAGTAATTCAAAGAGAATTGCAAACGTTTTTTTTCGTACTTTTTTTCGTACCCATATAGTACTTAACTGTGTGATATTTGATTCCTTGTACAAGGCCATTCTGGCCTCCGTTTTGCTTGCCGTTTGCGCCGGCGTGCCTTATTTATCGTTCTGGTCGATATCACATCGGTACTTCAAAGAGAATTACAAACGTTTTATTTCGTACTATTTTTCGTACCCATAGACTACTAAGCGTGTGATATTTGATTCCTTGTACAAGGCCATTCGGCCTCCGTTTTTCTTGCCGTTTGCGCCGGCGTGCCTTATTTATCGTTCGGTCGATATCACATCGTACTTCAAAGAGAATTACAAACATTTTTTTCGTACTTTTTTTCGTACCCATAGAGTACTTAAGCGTGTGATTTTTGATTCCTTGTACAAGGCCATTCTGGCCTCCGTTTTTCTTTCCGTTTGCGCCGGCGTGCCTTATTTATCGTTCTGGTCGATATCACATCCGTACTTCAAAGAGAATTACAAACATTTTTTTTTCGTACTTTTTTTCGTACCCATAGAGTACTTAATTGTGTGATTTTTGATTCCTTGTACAAAGCCATTCTGGGCCTCCGTTTTGCTTGCCGTTTGTGCCGGCGTGCCTTATTTATCGTTCTGGTCGATATCACATCCGTAATTCAAAGAGAATTGCAAACGTTTTTTTTCGTACTTTTTTTCGTACCCATATAGTACTTAAGCGTGTGATATTTGATTCCTTGTACAAGGCCATTCGGCCTCCGTTTTGCTTGCCGTTTGAGCCGGCGTGCCTTATTTATCGTTACGGTCGATATCACATCGGTACATTCAAAGAGAATTACAAAACGTTTTATTTCGTACTTTTTTTCGTACCCATAGACTACCTAAGCTTGTGTGATATTTGATTCCTTGTACAAGGCCATTACGGCCTCCGTTTTCTTGCCGTTTGCGCCGGCGTGCCTTATTTATCGTTCGGTCGATATCACATCAGTACTTCAAAGAGAATTACAAACATTTTTTTTCGTACTTTTTTTCGTACCCATAGAGTACTTAAGCGTGTGTGATTTTTGATTCCTTGTACAAGGCCATTCTGGCCTCCGTTTTTGCTTGCCGTTTGTGCCGGCGTGCCTTATTTATCGTTCTGGTCGATATCACATCAGTAATTCAAAGAGAATTGCAAACATTTTTTTTTGTACTTTTTTTCGTACCCAAAGAGTACTTAATTTGTGTGATATTTGATTCCTTGTACAAGGCCATTCGGCCTCCGTTTTGCTTGCCGTTTGCGCCGGCGTGCCTTATTTATCGTTCGGTCGATATCACATCGGTACTTCAAAGAGAATTACAAACGTTTTTTTTCATACTTTTTTTCGTACCCATAGAGTACTTAGCGTGTGATTTTTGATTCCTTGTACAAGGCCATTCGGCCTCCGTTTTGCTTGCCGTTTGTGCCGGCGTGCCTTATTTATCGTTACGGTCGATATCACATCGGTAATTCAAAGAGAATTGCAAACGTTTTTTTTCGTACTTTTTTTCGTACCCATAGAGTACTTAAGCGTGTGATATTTGTTTCCTTGTACAAGGCCATTCTGGCCTCCGTTTTGCTTGCCGTTTGCGCCGGCGTGCCTTATTTATCGTTATGGTCGATATCACATCAGTACTTCTAAGAGAATTACAAACATTTTATTTCGTACTTTTTTTCGTACCCATAGACTACCTAACTGTGTGATATTTGATTCCTTGTACAAGGCCATTCTGGCCTCCGTTTTTCTTTCCGTTTGCACCGCCGTGCCTTATTTATCGTTCTGGTCGATATCACATCAGTACTTCAAAGAGAATTACAAACATTTTTTTTTCGTACTTTTTTTCGTACCCATAGAGTACTTAACTGTGTGATTTTTGATTCCTTGTACAAGGCCATTCTGGCCTCCGTTTTGCTTGCCGTTTGTGCCGGCGTGCCTTATTTATCGTTCTGGTCGATATCACATCAGTAATTCAAAGAGAATGGCAAACGTTTTTTTTCATACTTTTTTCGTACCCATAGAGTAGTTAACTGTGTGATATTTGATTCCTTGTACAAGGCCATTCTGGCCTCCGTTTTGCTTGCCGTTTGTGCCGGTGTGCCTTATTTATCGTTCTGGTCGATATCACATCAGTAATTCAAAGAGAATTACAAATGTTTTTTTTCGTACTTTTTTTCGTACCCATAGAGTACTTAACTGTGTGATTTTTGATTCCTTGTACAAGGCCATTCGGCCTCCGTTTTGCTTGCCGTTTGTGCCGGCGTGCCTTATTTATCGTTCCTGGTCTATATCACATCGGTACTTCAAAGAGAATTACAAACGTTTTATTTCGTACTATTTTTCGTACCCATAGACTACCTGCGTGTGATATTTGATTTATTGTACAAGGCCATTACGGCCTCCGTTTTTCTTGCCGTTTGCGCCGGCGTGCCTTATTTATCGTTACCGGTCGATATCACATCGGTACTTCAAAGAGAATTACAAATTTTTTTTCGTACTTTTTTTCGTACCCATAGAGTACTTATTTGTGTGATTTTTGATTCCTTGTACAAGGCCATTCTGGCCTCCGTTTTTCTTTCCGTTTGCACCGGCGTGCCTTATTTATCGTTCTGGTCGATATCACATCGTACTTCAAAGAGAATTACAAACATTTTTTTCGTACTTTTTTTCGTACCCATAGAGTACTTAAGCGTGTGATTTTTGATTCCTTGTACAAGGCCATTCGGCCTCCGTTTTGCTTGCCGTTTGTGGCGGCGTGCCTTATTTATCGTTCGACGGTCGATATCACATCGGTAATTCAAAGAGAATTGCAAACGTTTTTTTTTTTCGTACTTTTTTTCGTACCCATATAGTACTTAGCGTGTGATATTTGATTCCTTGTACAAGGCCATTACGGCCTCCGTTTTGCTTGCCGTTTGCGCCGGCGTGCCTTATTTATCGTTCGGTCGATATCACATCGGTACATTCAAAGAGAATTACAAACGTTTTATTTCGTACTTTTTTTCGTACCCATAGACTACTAAGCGTGTGATATTTGATTCCTTGTACAAGGCCATTCGGCCTCCGTTTTTCTTGCCGTTTGCGCCGGCGTGCCTTATTTATCGTTCGAGTCGATATCACATCGGTACTTCAAAGAGAATTACAAACATTTTTTTCGTACTTTTTTTCGTACCCATAGAGTACTTAGCTTGTGTGATTTTTGATTCCTTGTACAAGGCCATTCGGCCTCCGTTTTGCTTGCCGTTTGTGCCGGCGTGCCTTATCGTTATCGTTCGAGTCGATATCACATCGGTACTTCAAAGAGAATTACAAACATTTTTTTTTTCGTACTTTTTTTCGTACCCATAGAGTACTTAACTGTGTGATATTTGATTCCTTGTACAAGGCCATTCTGGCCTCCGTTTTGCTTGCCGTTTGCGCCGGCGTGCCTTATTTATCGTTCGGTCGATATCACATCGGTACTTCAAAGAGAATTACAAACGTTTTATTTCGTACTATTTTTCGTACCCATAGAGTACTTAGCGTGTGATATTTGATTCCTTGTACAAGGCCATTCGGCCTCCGTTTTGCTTGCCGTTTGCGCCGGCGTGCCTTATTTATCGTTACGGTCGATATCACATCGGTACTTCAAAGAGAATTACAAACATTTTTTTTTCGTACTTTTTTTCGTACCCATAAGTACTTAAGCTTGTGTGATTTTTGATTCCTTGTACAAGGCCATTCGGCCTCCGTTTTTCTTGCCGTTTGCGCCGGCGTGCCTTATTTATCGTTACGGTCGATATCACATCGGTACTTCAAAGAGAATTACAAATGTTTTTTTTCGTACTTTTTTTCGTACCCATAGAGTACTTAAGCGTGTGATTTTGATTCCTTGTACAAGGCCATTCGGCCTCCGTTTTGCTTGCCGTTTGCGCCGGCGTGCCTTATTTATCGTTACGGTCGATATCACATCGGTACTTCAAAGAGAATTACAAACGTTTTTTTTCGTACTTTTTTTCGTACCCATAGAGTACTTAGCGTGTGATATTTGATTCCTTGTACAAGGCCATTCGGCCTCCGTTTTGCTTGCCGTTTGCGCCGGCGTGCCTTATTTATCGTTACGGTCGATATCACATCGGTACTTCAAAGAGAATTACAAACGTTTTTTTTCGTACTTTTTTTTCGTACCCATAGAGTACTTAGCGTGTGATATTTGATTCCTTGTACAAGGCCATTCGGCCTCCGTTTTTCTTGCCGTTTGCGCCGGCGTGCCTTATTTATCGTTCGGTCGATATCACATCGGTACTTCAAAGAGAATTACAAACGTTTTTTTTCGTACTTTTTTTCGTACCCATAGAGTACTTAGCTTGTGTGATTTTTGATTCCTTGTACAAGGCCATTACGGCCTCCGTTTTGCTTGCCGTTTGTGCCGGCGTGCCTTATTTATCGTTACGGTCGATATCACATCGGTACTTCAAAGAGAATTACAAACGTTTTTTTTCGTACTTTTTTTCGTACCCATAGAGTACTTAAGCTTGTGTGATTTTTGATTCCTTGTACAAGGCCATTCGGCCTCCGTTTTGCTTGCCGTTTGTGCCGGCGTGCCTTATTTATCGTTACGAGTCGATATCACATCGGTACTTCAAAGAGAATTACAAACGTTTTTTTTCGTACTTTTTTTCGTACCCATAGAGTACTTAGCGTGTGATATTTGATTCCTTGTACAAGGCCATTCGGCCTCCGTTTTGCTTGCCGTTTGTGCCGGCGTGCCTTATTTATCGTTACGGTCGATATCACATCGGTACTTCAAAGAGAATTACAAACGTTTTTTTTCGTACTTTTTTTCGTACCCATAGAGTACTTAAGCGTGTGATATTTGATTCCTTGTACAAGGCCATTCTGGCCTCCGTTTTGCTTGCCGTTTGCGCCGGCGTGCCTTATTTATCGTTCTGGTCGATATCACATCAGTACTTCAAAGAGAATTACAAACGTTTTATTTCGTACTTTTTTTCGTACCCATAGACTACCTAGCTGTGTGATATTTGATTCCTTGTACAAGGCCATTATGGCCTCCGTTTTTCTTGCCGTTTGTGCCGGCGTGCCTTATTTATCGTTATGGTCGATATCACATCAGTACTTCAAAGAGAATTACAAACGTTTTTTTTTCGTACTTTTTTTCGTACCCATAGAGTACTTAACTGTGTGATTTTTGATTCCTTGTACAAGGCCATTACGGCCTCCGTTTTGCTTGCCGTTTGTGCCGGCGTGCCTTATTTATCGTTACGGTCGATATCACATCGGTACTTCAAAGAGAATTACAAACGTTTTTTTTCGTACTTTTTTCGTACCCATAGAGTACTTAGCTTGTGTGATATTTGATTCCTTGTACAAGGCCATTCGGCCTCCGTTTTGCTTGCCGTTTGCGCCGGCGTGCCTTATTTATCGTTCGGTCGATATCACATCGGTACTTCAAAGAGAATTACAAACGTTTTTTTTCGTACTTTTTTCGTACCCATAGAGTACTTAAGCTTGTGTGATATTTGATTCCTTGTACAAGGCCATTCGGCCTCCGTTTTTCTTGCCGTTTGCGCCGGCGTGCCTTATTTATCGTTACGGTCGATATCACATCGGTACTTCAAAGAGAATTACAAACGTTTTTTTTTTCGTACTTTTTTCGTACCCATAGAGTACTTAAGCGTGTGATATTTGATTCTTGTACAAGGCCATTCGGCCTCCGTTTTTCTTGCCGTTTGCGCCGGCGTGCCTTATTTATCGTTCGAGTCGATATCACATCGGTACTTCAAAGAGAATTACAAACGTTTTTTTTTCGTACTTTTTTTCGTACCCATAGAGTACTTAGCTGTGTGATTTTGATTCCTTGTACAAGGCCATTCGGCCTCCGTTTTGCTTGCCGTTTGCGCCGGCGTGCCTTATTTATCGTTACGGTCGATATCACATCGGTACTTCAAAGAGAATTACAAACGTTTTTTTTTCGTACTTTTTTTCGTACCCATAGAGTACTTAAGCTTGTGTGATATTTGATTCCTTGTACAAGGCCATTCGGCCTCCGTTTTGCTTGCCGTTTGCGCCGGCGTGCCTTATTTATCGTTCGGTCGATATCACATCGGTACTTCAAAGAGAATTACAAACGTTTTTTTTCGTACTTTTTTTCGTACCCATAGAGTACTTAAGCGTGTGATATTTGATTCCTTGTACAAGGCCATTCGGCCTCCGTTTTGCTTGCCGTTTGCGCCGGCGTGCCTTATTTATCGTTACGGTCGATATCACATCGGTACTTCAAAGAGAATTACAAACATTTTTTTTCGTACTTTTTTTCGTACCCATAGAGTACTTAAGCTGTGTGATTTTTGATTCCTTGTACAAGGCCATTACGGCCTCCGTTTTGCTTGCCGTTTGCGCCGGCGTGCCTTATTTATCGTTACGGTCGATATCACATCGGTACTTCAAAGAGAATTACAAACGTTTTTTTTCGTACTTTTTTTCGTACCCATAGAGTACTTAGCTGTGTGATTTTGATTCCTTGTACAAGGCCATTCGGCCTCCGTTTTGCTTGCCGTTTGCGCCGGCGTGCCTTATTTATCGTTACGAAAGTCGATATCACATCGGTACTTCAAAGAGAATTACAAACATTTTTTTTCGTACTTTTTTTCGTACCCATAGAGTACTTAGCGTGTGATTTTGATTCCTTGTACAAGGCCATTCGGCCTCCGTTTTGCTTGCCGTTTGCGCCGGCGTGCCTTATTTATCGTTACGGTCGATATCACATCGGTACTTCAAAGAGAATTACAAACGTTTTTTTCGTACTTTTCGTACCCATAGAGTAGACTACTTAGCGTGTGATTTTGATTCCTTGTACAAGGCCATTCGGCCTCCGTTTTGCTTGCCGTTTGCGCCGGCGTGCCTTATTTATCGTTCGGTCGATATCACATCGGTACTTCAAAGAGAATTACAAACGTTTTTTTTTCGTACTTTTTTCGTACCCATAGAGTACTTAGCTTGTGTGATATTTGATTCCTTGTACAAGGCCATTCGGCCTCCGTTTTTCTTGCCGTTTGCGCCGGCGTGCCTTATTTATCGTTACGGTCGATATCACATCGGTACTTCAAAGAGAATTACAAACATTTTTTTTCGTACTTTTTTTTTCGTACCCATAGAGTACTTAGCTTGTGTGATTTTTGATTCCTTGTACAAGGCCATTACGGCCTCCGTTTTGCTTGCCGTTTGCGCCGGCGTGCCTTATTTATCGTTACGGTCGATATCACATCGGTACTTCAAAGAGAATTACAAACGTTTTTTTTCGTACTTTTTTTCGTACCCATAGAGTACTTAGCGTGTGATTTTGATTCCTTGTACAAGGCCATTCGGCCTCCGTTTTGCTTGCCGTTTGCGCCGGCGTGCCTTATTTATCGTTACGGTCGATATCACATCGGTACTTCAAAGAGAATTACAAACGTTTTTTTTTCGTACTTTTTTTCGTACCCATAGAGTACTTAGCTGTGTGATATTTGATTCCTTGTACAAGGCCATTCGGCCTCCGTTTTGCTTGCCGTTTGCGCCGGCGTGCCTTATTTATCGTTACGGTCGATATCACATCGGTACTTCAAAGAGAATTACAAACGTTTTTTTTCGTACTTTTTTTCGTACCCATAGAGTACTTAGCTTGTGTGATTTTTGATTCCTTGTACAAGGCCATTTCGGCCTCCGTTTTGCTTGCCGTTTGCGCCGGCGTGCCTTATTTATCGTTACGGTCGATATCACATCGGTACTTCAAAGAGAATTACAAACATTTTTTTTTTCGTACTTTTTTTCGTACCCATAGAGTACTTAGCGTGTGATTTTGATTCCTTGTACAAGGCCATTACGGCCTCCGTTTTGCTTGCCGTTTGTGCCGGCGTGCCTTATTTATCGTTACGGTCGATATCACATCGGTACTTCAAAGAGAATTACAAACGTTTTTTTCGTACTTTTTTTCGTACCCATAGAGTACTTAAGCGTGTGATTTTTGATTCCTTGTACAAGGCCATTACGGCCTCCGTTTTTTGCCGTTTGCGCCGGCGTGCCTTATTTATCGTTACGAGTCGATATCACATCGGTAATTCAAAGAGAATTACAAACGTTTTTTTCGTACTTTTTTTCGTACCCATAGAGTACTTAGCGTGTGATATTTGATTCTTGTACAAGGCCATTACGGCCTCCGTTTTGCTTGCCGTTTGCGCCGGCGTGCCTTATTTATCGTTACGGTCGATATCACATCGGTACTTCAAAGAGAATTACAAACGTTTTTTTCGTACTTTTTTCGTACCCATAGAGTACTGCTTGTGTGATTTTGATTCCTTGTACAAGGCCATTCGGCCTCCGTTTTTCTTGCCGTTTGCGCCGGCGTGCCTTATTTATCGTTACGGTCGATATCACATCGGTACTTCAAAGAGAATTACAAACGTTTTTTTTCGTACTTTTTTTCGTACCCATAGAGTACTTAAGCTTGTGTGATTTTTGATTCCTTGTACAAGGCCATTCGGCCTCCGTTTTGCTTGCCGTTTGCGCCGGCGTGCCTTATTTATCGTTACGGTCGATATCACATCGGTACTTCAAAGAGAATTACAAACGTTTTTTTTTCGTACTTTTTTCGTACCCATAGAGTACTTAGCTTGTGTGATATTTGATTCCTTGTACAAGGCCATTCGGCCTCCGTTTTGCTTGCCGTTTGCGCCGGCGTGCCTTATTTATCGTTCGGTCGATATCACATCGGTACTTCAAAGAGAATTACAAACGTTTTTTTTCGTACTTTTTTCGTACCCATAGAGTACTAAGCTTGTGTGATTTTTGATTCCTTGTACAAGGCCATTACGGCCTCCGTTTTGCTTGCCGTTTGCGCCGGCGTGCCTTATTTATCGTTACGGTCGATATCACATCGGTACTTCAAAGAGAATTACAAACGTTTTTTTCGTACTTTTTTTCGTACCCATAGAGTACTTAGCTTGTGTGATTTTTGATTCCTTGTACAAGGCCATTCGGCCTCCGTTTTGCTTGCCGTTTGCGCCGGCGTGCCTTATTTATCGTTACGGTCGATATCACATCGGTACTTCAAAGAGAATTACAAACGTTTTTTTTCGTACTTTTTTCGTACCCATAGAGTACTTAGCTTGTGTGATTTTTGATTCCTTGTACAAGGCCATTCGGCCTCCGTTTTCTTGCCGTTTGCGCCGGCGTGCCTTATTTATCGTTACGGTCGATATCACATCGGTACTTCAAAGAGAATTACAAACGTTTTTTTCGTACTTTTTTTCGTACCCATAGAGTACTTAAGCGTGTGATTTTGATTCCTTGTACAAGGCCATTCGGCCTCCGTTTTGCTTGCCGTTTGCGCCGGCGTGCCTTATTTATCGTTACGAGTCGATATCACATCGGTACTTCAAAGAGAATTACAAACGTTTTTTTTCGTACTTTTTTTCGTACCCATAGAGTACTTAGCTTGTGTGATTTTGATTCCTTGTACAAGGCCATTACGGCCTCCGTTTTGCTTGCCGTTTGCGCCGGCGTGCCTTATTTATCGTTACGGTCGATATCACATCGGTACTTCAAAGAGAATTACAAACGTTTTTTTTTTCGTACTTTTTTTCGTACCCATAGAGTACTTAGCTTGTGTGATTTTGATTCCTTGTACAAGGCCATTCGGCCTCCGTTTTCTTGCCGTTTGCGCCGGCGTGCCTTATTTATCGTTACGGTCGATATCACATCGGTACTTCAAAGAGAATTACAAACGTTTTTTTTCGTACTTTTTTTCGTACCCATAGAGTACTTAAGCGTGTGATTTTTGATTCCTTGTACAAGGCCATTCGGCCTCCGTTTTGCTTGCCGTTTGCGCCGGCGTGCCTTATTTATCGTTACGGTCGATATCACATCGGTACTTCAAAGAGAATTACAAACGTTTTTTTTCGTACTTTTTTTCGTACCCATAGAGTACTTAGCTTGTGTGATATTTGATTCCTTGTACAAGGCCATTCGGCCTCCGTTTTGCTTGCCGTTTGCGCCGGCGTGCCTTATTTATCGTTACGGTCGATATCACATCGGTACTTCAAAGAGAATTACAAACGTTTTTTTTTCGTACTTTTTTCGTACCCATAGAGTACTTAAGCTTGTGTGATTTTTGATTCCTTGTACAAGGCCATTCGGCCTCCGTTTTGCTTGCCGTTTGCGCCGGCGTGCCTTATTTATCGTTACGGTCGATATCACATCGGTACTTCAAAGAGAATTACAAACGTTTTTTTTCGTACTTTTTTTCGTACCCATAGAGTACTAGCTTGTGTGATATTTGATTCCTTGTACAAGGCCATTCGGCCTCCGTTTTCTTGCCGTTTGCGCCGGCGTGCCTTATTTATCGTTACGGTCGATATCACATCGGTACTTCAAAGAGAATTACAAACGTTTTTTTTTCGTACTTTTTTTCGTACCCATAGAGTACTTAGCTTGTGTGATTTTTGATTCCTTGTACAAGGCCATTCGGCCTCCGTTTTGCTTGCCGTTTGTGCCGGCGTGCCTTATTTATCGTTACGGTCGATATCACATCGGTACTTCAAAGAGAATTACAAACGTTTTTTTTCGTACTTTTTTTCGTACCCATAGAGTACTTAAGCGTGTGATATTTGATTCCTTGTACAAGGCCATTACGGCCTCCGTTTTGCTTGCCGTTTGCGCCGGCGTGCCTTATTTATCGTTACGGTCGATATCACATCGGTACTTCAAAGAGAATTACAAACGTTTTTTTTCGTACTTTTTTTCGTACCCATAGAGTACTGCTTGTGTGATATTTGATTCCTTGTACAAGGCCATTCGGCCTCCGTTTTCTTGCCGTTTGCGCCGGCGTGCCTTATTTATCGTTACGGTCGATATCACATCGGTACTTCAAAGAGAATTACAAACATTTTTTTTCGTACTTTTTTTCGTACCCATAGAGTACTTAGCGTGTGATTTTTGATTCCTTGTACAAGGCCATTCGGCCTCCGTTTTGCTTGCCGTTTGTGCCGGCGTGCCTTATTTATCGTTACGGTCGATATCACATCGGTACTTCAAAGAGAATTACAAACGTTTTTTTTCGTACTTTTTTTCGTACCCATAGAGTACTTAGCTTGTGTGATTTTGATTCCTTGTACAAGGCCATTACGGCCTCCGTTTTGCTTGCCGTTTGCGCCGGCGTGCCTTATTTATCGTTACGGTCGATATCACATCGGTACTTCAAAGAGAATTACAAACGTTTTTTTTCGTACTTTTTTTCGTACCCATAGAGTACTAGCTTGTGTGATATTTGATTCCTTGTACAAGGCCATTCGGCCTCCGTTTTGCTTGCCGTTTGCGCCGGCGTGCCTTATTTATCGTTACTGGTCGATATCACATCGGTACTTCAAAGAGAATTACAAACGTTTTTTTTCGTACTTTTTTTCGTACCCATAGAGTACTTAGCTTGTGTGATTTTTGATTCCTTGTACAAGGCCATTCGGCCTCCGTTTTTCTTGCCGTTTGCGCCGGCGTGCCTTATTTATCGTTACGGTCGATATCACATCGGTACTTCAAAGAGAATTACAAACGTTTTTTTTTTCGTACTTTTTTTCGTACCCATAGAGTACTTAGCGTGTGATATTTGATTCCTTGTACAAGGCCATTCGGCCTCCGTTTTGCTTGCCGTTTGCGCCGGCGTGCCTTATTTATCGTTACGGTCGATATCACATCGGTACTTCAAAGAGAATTACAAACGTTTTTTTCGTACTTTTTTTCGTACCCATAGAGTACTTAGCTTGTGTGATTTTTGATTCCTTGTACAAGGCCATTACGGCCTCCGTTTTGCTTGCCGTTTGCGCCGGCGTGCCTTATTTATCGTTACGGTCGATATCACATCGGTACTTCAAAGAGAATTACAAACGTTTTTTTTCGTACTTTTTTCGTACCCATAGAGTACTTAGCGTGTGATTTTGATTCCTTGTACAAGGCCATTCGGCCTCCGTTTTGCTTGCCGTTTGCGCCGGCGTGCCTTATTTATCGTTACGGTCGATATCACATCGGTACTTCAAAGAGAATTACAAACATTTTTTTTCGTACTTTTTTTTCGTACCCATAGAGTACTTAGCTTGTGTGATTTTTGATTCCTTGTACAAGGCCATTCGGCCTCCGTTTTGCTTGCCGTTTGCGCCGGCGTGCCTTATTTATCGTTACGGTCGATATCACATCGGTACTTCAAAGAGAATTACAAACGTTTTTTTTTCGTACTTTTTTTCGTACCCATAGAGTACTTAGCTTGTGTGATTTTTGATTCCTTGTACAAGGCCATTCGGCCTCCGTTTTGCTTGCCGTTTGCGCCGGCGTGCCTTATTTATCGTTACGGTCGATATCACATCGGTACTTCAAAGAGAATTACAAACGTTTTTTTTCGTACTTTTTTTCGTACCCATAGAGTACTTAGCTTGTGTGATTTTGATTCCTTGTACAAGGCCATTCGGCCTCCGTTTTGCTTGCCGTTTGCGCCGGCGTGCCTTATTTATCGTTACGGTCGATATCACATCGGTACTTCAAAGAGAATTACAAACGTTTTTTTTCGTACTTTTTTTCGTACCCATAGAGTACTTAGCTTGTGTGATTTTTGATTCCTTGTACAAGGCCATTACGGCCTCCGTTTTGCTTGCCGTTTGCGCCGGCGTGCCTTATTTATCGTTCGGTCGATATCACATCGGTACTTCAAAGAGAATTACAAACGTTTTTTTTCGTACTTTTTTTCGTACCCATAGAGTACTTAGCGTGTGATTTTTGATTCCTTGTACAAGGCCATTCGGCCTCCGTTTTGCTTGCCGTTTGCGCCGGCGTGCCTTATTTATCGTTACGGTCGATATCACATCGGTACTTCAAAGAGAATTACAAACGTTTTTTTTCGTACTTTTTTTCGTACCCATAGAGTACTTAGCTTGTGTGATTTTTGATTCCTTGTACAAGGCCATTCGGCCTCCGTTTTGCTTGCCGTTTGCGCCGGCGTGCCTTATTTATCGTTACGGTCGATATCACATCGGTACTTCAAAGAGAATTACAAACGTTTTTTTTCGTACTTTTTTTCGTACCCATAGAGTACTTAGCTGTGTGATTTTTGATTCCTTGTACAAGGCCATTCGGCCTCCGTTTTGCTTGCCGTTTGCGCCGGCGTGCCTTATTTATCGTTACGAGTCGATATCACATCGGTACTTCAAAGAGAATTACAAACGTTTTTTTCGTACTTTTTTTCGTACCCATAGAGTACTTAGCTTGTGTGATTTTTGATTCCTTGTACAAGGCCATTCGGCCTCCGTTTTGCTTGCCGTTTGCGCCGGCGTGCCTTATTTATCGTTACGGTCGATATCACATCGGTACTTCAAAGAGAATTACAAACATTTTTTTTCGTACTTTTTTCGTACCCATAGAGTACTTAGCTTGTGTGATTTTGATTCCTTGTACAAGGCCATTCGGCCTCCGTTTTGCTTGCCGTTTGCGCCGGCGTGCCTTATTTATCGTTACGAGTCGATATCACATCGGTACTTCAAAGAGAATTACAAACGTTTTTTTTTCGTACTTTTTTTCGTACCCATAGAGTACTTAGCTTGTGTGATTTTTGATTCCTTGTACAAGGCCATTCGGCCTCCGTTTTGCTTGCCGTTTGCGCCGGCGTGCCTTATTTATCGTTACGGTCGATATCACATCGGTACTTCAAAGAGAATTACAAACGTTTTTTTTCGTACTTTTTTTCGTACCCATAGAGTACTTGCTTGTGTGATATTTGATTCCTTGTACAAGGCCATTCGGCCTCCGTTTTGCTTGCCGTTTGCGCCGGCGTGCCTTATTTATCGTTACGGTCGATATCACATCGGTACTTCAAAGAGAATTACAAACGTTTTTTTTCGTACTTTTTTTCGTACCCATAGAGTACTTAGCTTGTGTGATTTTGATTCCTTGTACAAGGCCATTCGGCCTCCGTTTTCTTGCCGTTTGCGCCGGCGTGCCTTATTTATCGTTACGGTCGATATCACATCGGTACTTCAAAGAGAATTACAAAACGTTTTTTTCGTACTTTTTTTCGTACCCATAGAGTACTTAGCTTGTGTGATTTTTGATTCCTTGTACAAGGCCATTACGGCCTCCGTTTTGCTTGCCGTTTGCGCCGGCGTGCCTTATTTATCGTTACGGTCGATATCACATCGGTACTTCAAAGAGAATTACAAACGTTTTTTTTCGTACTTTTTTTCGTACCCATAGAGTACTTAGCTTGTGTGATTTTTGATTCCTTGTACAAGGCCATTACGGCCTCCGTTTTGCTTGCCGTTTGCGCCGGCGTGCCTTATTTATCGTTACAGTCGATATCACATCGGTACTTCAAAGAGAATTACAAACGTTTTTTTTTCGTACTTTTTTTCGTACCCATAGAGTACTTAGCTTGTGTGATATTTGATTCCTTGTACAAGGCCATTCGGCCTCCGTTTTGCTTGCCGTTTGCGCCGGCGTGCCTTATTTATCGTTACGGTCGATATCACATCGGTACTTCAAAGAGAATTACAAACGTTTTTTTCGTACTTTTTTTCGTACCCATAGAGTACTTAGCGTGTGATTTTTGATTCCTTGTACAAGGCCATTCGGCCTCCGTTTTGCTTGCCGTTTGCGCCGGCGTGCCTTATTTATCGTTACGGTCGATATCACATCGGTACTTCAAAGAGAATTACAAACGTTTTTTTTTCGTACTTTTTTTCGTACCCATAGAGTACTTAGCTTGTGTGATTTTTGATTCCTTGTACAAGGCCATTCGGCCTCCGTTTTGCTTGCCGTTTGCGCCGGCGTGCCTTATTTATCGTTACGGTCGATATCACATCGGTACTTCAAAGAGAATTACAAACGTTTTTTTTCGTACTTTTTTTCGTACCCATAGAGTACTTAGCTTGTGTGATTTTTGATTCCTTGTACAAGGCCATTCGGCCTCCGTTTTGCTTGCCGTTTGCGCCGGCGTGCCTTATTTATCGTTACGGTCGATATCACATCGGTACTTCAAAGAGAATTACAAACGTTTTTTTCGTACTTTTTTCGTACCCATAGACTACTAGCTTGTGTGATTTTGATTCCTTGTACAAGGCCATTACGGCCTCCGTTTTGCTTGCCGTTTGCGCCGGCGTGCCTTATTTATCGTTCGGTCGATATCACATCGGTACTTCAAAGAGAATTACAAACGTTTTTTTTCGTACTTTTTTTCGTACCCATAGAGTACTTAGCTGTGTGATTTTTGATTCCTTGTACAAGGCCATTACGGCCTCCGTTTTTCTTGCCGTTTGCGCCGGCGTGCCTTATTTATCGTTACGGTCGATATCACATCGGTACTTCAAAGAGAATTACAAACGTTTTTTTTTCGTACTTTTTTTCGTACCCATAGAGTACTTGGCTTGTGTGATTTTTGATTCCTTGTACAAGGCCATTCGGCCTCCGTTTTGCTTGCCGTTTGCGCCGGCGTGCCTTATTTATCGTTCGGTCGATATCACATCGGTACTTCAAAGAGAATTACAAACGTTTTTTTCGTACTTTTTTTCGTACCCATAGAGTACTTAGCGTGTGATTTTTGATTCCTTGTACAAGGCCATTACGGCCTCCGTTTTGCTTGCCGTTTGCGCCGGCGTGCCTTATTTATCGTTAGTCGATATCACATCGGTACTTCAAAGAGAATTACAAACGTTTTTTTTCGTACTTTTTTTCGTACCCATAGAGTACTTAGCTTGTGTGATTTTTGATTCCTTGTACAAGGCCATTCGGCCTCCGTTTTGCTTGCCGTTTGCGCCGGCGTGCCTTATTTATCGTTCGGTCGATATCACATCGGTACTTCAAAGAGAATTACAAACGTTTTTTTTTCGTACTTTTTTTCGTACCCATAGAGTACTTAGCTTGTGTGATTTTTGATTCTTGTACAAGGCCATTCGGCCTCCGTTTTGCTTGCCGTTTGCGCCGGCGTGCCTTATTTATCGTTACGGTCGATATCACATCGGTACTTCAAAGAGAATTACAAACGTTTTTTTTTATTTCGTACTTTTTTTCGTACCCATAGAGTACTTAGCTTGTGTGATATTTGATTCCTTGTACAAGGCCATTCTGGCCTCCGTTTTGCTTGCCGTTTGCGCCGGCGTGCCTTATTTATCGTTATGGTCGATATCACATCGGTACTTCAAAGAGAATTACAAACGTTTTTTTCGTACTTTTTTTCGTACCCATAGTGATTCCTTGTACAAGGCCATTCTGGCCTCCGTTTTTCTTGCCGTTTGCGCCGGCGTGCCTTATTTATCGTTCTGGTCGATATCACATCAGTACTTCAAAGAGAATTACAAACGTTTTTTTTTCGTACTTTTTTTCGTACCCATAGAGTACTTAACTGTGTGATTTTTGATTCCTTGTACAAGGCCATTCTGGCCTCCGTTTTGCTTGCCGTTTGCGCCGGCGTGCCTTATTTATCGTTGGTCGTCGATATCACATCGGTACTTCAAAGAGAATTACAAACGTTTTTTTCGTACAAACGTTTTTTTTCGTACCCATAGAGTACTTAGCGTGTGATTTTTGATTCCTTGTACAAGGCCATTACGGCCTCCGTTTTGCTTGCCGTTTGCGCCGGCGTGCCTTATTTATCGTTCGGTCGATATCACATCGGTACTTCAAAGAGAATTACAAACGTTTTTTTTCGTACTTTTTTTCGTACCCATAGAGTACTTAGCTTGTGTGATTTTTGATTCCTTGTACAAGGCCATTCGGCCTCCGTTTTCTTGCCGTTTGCGCCGGCGTGCCTTATTTATCGTTACGGTCGATATCACATCAGTACTTCAAAGAGAATTACAAACGTTTTTTTTTCATACTTTTTTTCGTACCCATAGAGTACTTAGCTGTGTGATTTTTGATTCTTGTACAAGGCCATTCGGCCTCCGTTTTGCTTGCCGTTTGCGCCGGCGTGCCTTATTTATCGTTACGGTCGATATCACATCGGTACTTCAAAGAGAATTACAAACGTTTTTTTTTCGTACTTTTTTTTTCGTACCCATAGAGTACTTAAGCTTGTGTGATTTTTGATTCTTGTACAAGGCCATTCGGCCTCCGTTTTGCTTGCCGTTTGCGCCGGCGTGCCTTATTTATCGTTACGGTCGATATCACATCGGTACTTCAAAGAGAATTACAAACGTTTTTTTTTCGTACTTTTTTCGTACCCATAGAGTACTTACGGTGTGATTTTTGATTCCTTGTACAAGGCCATTACGGCCTCCGTTTTGCTTGCCGTTTGCGCCGGCGTGCCTTATTTATCGTTACCTGGTCGATATCACATCGGTACTTCAAAGAGAATTACAAACGTTTTTTTTTCGTACTTTTTTTCGTACCCATAGAGTACTTAGCGTGTGATTTTGATTCCTTGTACAAGGCCATTCGGCCTCCGTTTTGCTTGCCGTTTGCGCCGGCGTTCCTTATTTATCGTTCTGGTCGATATCACTTCAGTACTTCAAAGAGAATTACAAACTTTTTTTTTCGTACTTTTTAGGTACCCATAGAGTACTTAGCTGTGTGATTTTGATTCCTTGTACAAGGCCATTACGGCCTCCGTTTTGCTTGCCGTTTGCGCCGGCGTGCCTTATTTATCGTTACCGAAAATTCGATATCACATCGGTACTTCAAAGAGAATTACAAACGTTTTTTTTCGTACATTTTTTCGTACCCATAGAGTACTTAGCTTTGTGTGATTTTGATTCCTTGTACAAGGCCATTCGGCCTCCGTTTTGCTTGCCGTTTGCGCCGGCGTGCCTTATTTATCGTTCGAGTCGATATCACGTCGGTACTTCAAAGAGAATTACAAACGTTTTTTTTCATACTTTTTTTCGTACCCATAGAGTACTTAGCTTGTGTGATTTTTGATTCCTTGTACAAGGCCATTACGGCCTCCGTTTTTCTTGCCGTTTGCGCCGGCGTGCCTTATTTATCGTTACGAGTCGATATCACATCGGTACTTCAAAGAGAATTACAAACGTTTTTTTTCGTACTTTTTTCGTACCCATAGAGTACTTAGCTTGTGTGATTTTTGATTCCTTGTACAAGGCCATTCGGCCTCCGTTTTGCTGCCGTTTGCGCCGGCGTGCCTTATTTATCGTTACGGTCGATATCACATCGATACTTCAAAGAGAATTACAAATGCCTAATTTATCGTTTTTTTTCGTACGTTTTATTTGTTACTTTTTCGTACCCATAGAGTACTTAGCGTGTGTGATTTTTGATTCCTTGTACAAGGCCATTACGGCCTCCGTATTTTTGATTTGATTTGCCGTTTGCGCCGGCGTGCCTTATTTATCGTTACGGTCGATATCACATCGGTACTTCAAAGAGAATTACAAACGTTTTTTTTTCGTACTTTTTTTTCGTACCCATAGAGTACTTAGCTTGTGTGATTTTGATTCCTTGTACAAGGCCATTACACGGCCTCCGTTTTGCTTGCCGTTTGCGCCGGCGTGCCTTATTTATCTCGTTACGGTCGATATCACATCGTACTTCAAAGAGAATTACAAACGTTTTTTTCGTACTTTTTTTCGTACCCATAGAGTACTTAGCGTGTGATTTTTGATTCCTTGTACAAGGCCATTCGGCCTCCGTTTTGCTTGCCGTTTGCGCCGGCGTGCCTTATTTATCGTTACGGTCGATATCACATCGGTGCTTCAAAGAGAATTACAAACGTTTTTTTTTTTCGTACTTTTTTTCGTACCCGTAGACTACTTAGCGTGTGATATTTGATTCTTGTACAAGGCCATTACGGCCTCCGTTTTGCTTGCCGTTTGCGCCGGCGTGCCTTATTTATCGTTACGGTCGATATCACATCGGTACTTCAAAAGAGAATTACAAACGTTTTTTTCGTACTTTTTTTCGTACCCATAGAGTACTTAGCTTGTGTGATTTTTGATTCCTTGTACAAGGCCATTCGGCCTCCGTTTTGCTTGCCGTTTGCGCCGGCGTGCCTTATTTATCGTTGAGTCGATATCACATCGGTACTTCAAAGAGAATTACAAACGTTTTTTTCGTACTTTTCGTACCCATAGAGTACTTAGCTATGTGTGATTTTTGATTCCTTGTACAAGGCCATTACGGCCTCCGTTTTGCTTGCCGTTTGCGCCGGCGTGCCTTATTTATCGTTACGGTCGATATCACATCGGTACTTCAAAGAGAATTACAAACGTTTTTTTTCGTACTTTTTTTCGTACCCATAGAGTACTTAAGCATGTGTGATATTTGATTCCTTGTACAAGGCCATTCGGCCTCCGTTTTGCTTGCCGTTTGCGCCGGCGTGCCTTATTTATCGTTGAGTCGATATCACGTCGGTACTTCAAAAGAGAATTACAAACGTTTTTTTTCGTACTATTTTTTTTTCGTACCCATAGAGTACTAACGTGTGATTTTGATTCCTTGTACAAAGGCCATTACGGCCTCCGTTTTGCTTGCCGTTTGCGCCGGCGTGCCTTATTTATCGTTGGTCGATATCACATCGGTACTTCAAAGAGAATTACAAACATTTTTTTTTCGTACTTTTTTTTCGTACCCATAGAGTACTTAGCTTGTGTGATTTTTGATTCCTTGTACAAGGCCATTCGGCCTCCGTTTTGCTTGCCGTTTGCGCCGGCGTGCCTTATTTATCGTTGGTCGATATCACATCGGTACTTCAAAGAGAATTACAAACATTTTTTTTCGTACTTTTTTCGTACCCATAGAAGTACTTAAGCTATGTGTGATTTTGATTCCTTGTACAAGGCCATTCGGCCTCACGTTTTTCTTGCCGTTTGCGCCGGCGTGCCTTGTTATCGTTGGTCGATATCACATCGATGTACTTCAAAGAGAATTACAAACATTTTTTTTTCGTATTTTTGTTGTACCCATAGAGTACTTAAGCTCGGCCTCCGTGTGCCGTTTTTGATTCCTTGTGATACAAGGTCCGTTCGTACTTTTTTTCGCCTCGTTTTGCGTTTTGCTTGCCGTTTGCGCCGGCGTGCCTTATTTATCGTTGAGTCGATATCACATCGGTACTTCAAAAGAATTACAAACATTTTATTTCGTACTTTTTCGTACCCGTAGAGTACTAGCGTAACGATATTTGATTCCTTGTACAAGGCCATTCGGCCTCCGTTTTGCTTGCCGTTTTGCGCCGGCGTGCCTTATTTATCGTTACACGGTCGATATCACATCGATACTTCAAAGAGAATTACAAACATGTTTTTTTTCGTACTATTGTGATTTTTTTCGTACCCGCCGTACTTATCTTGTGTGATTTTTGATTCCTTGTACAAGGCCATTCAGCAGGCCTCCGTTTTGCTTGCCCGTTTGCGCCGGCGTGCCTTATTTATCGTTACGGTCGATATCACATCGGTACTTCAAAGAGAATTACAAACGTTTTTTTTCGTACTTTTTTTCGTACCCATAGAGTACTAGCTGTGTGATTTTTGATTCCTTGTACAAGGCCATTCGGCCTCCGTTTTGCTTGCCGTTTGCGCCGGCGTGCCTTATTTATCGTTACGGTCGATATCACATCGGTACTTCAAAGAGAATTACAAACATTTTTTTTCGTACTTTTTTTCGTACCGGCATAAGTACTTAAGCTTGTGTGATTTTTGATTCCTTGTACAAGGCCATTCTGGCCTCCGTTTTGCTTGCCGTTTGTGCCGGCGTGCCTTATTTATCGTTATGGTCGATATCACATCAGTAATTCAAAGAGAATTACAAACGTTTTTTTTCGTACTTTTTTTCGTACCCGTAGAGTACTTAGCTTGTGTGATATTTGATTCCTTGTACAAGGCCATTCGGCCTCCGTTTTTCTTGCCGTTTGCGCCGGCGTGCCTTATTTATCGTTACGGTCGATATCACATCGGTACTTCAAAAAGAGAATTACAAACGTTTTTTTCGTACTTTTTTTCGTACCCATAGAGTACTTAGCTGTGTGATTTTGATTCCTTGTACAAGGCCATTACGGCCTCCCCGTTTTGCTTGCCGTTTGCGCCGGCGTGCCTTATTTATCGTTACGGTCGATATCACATCGATACTTCAAAGAGAATTACAAACGTTTTTTTTCGTACTTTTTTCGTACCCATAGAGTACTTAAGCATGTGTGATTTTTGATTCCTTGTACAAGGCCATTCGGCCTCCGTTTTGCTTGCCGTTTGCGCCGGCGTGCCTTATTTATCGTTACGAGTCGATATCACATCCCGGTACTTCAAAGAGAATTACAAACGTTTTTTTTCGTACTTTTTTTCGTACCCATAGAGCCATACTTAAGCTTGTGTGATTTTTGATTCCTTGTACAAGGCCATTCGGCCTCCGTTTTGCTTGCCGTTTATTGCCGGCGTGCCTTATTTATCGTTCACGAGTCGATATCGAATCGGTCGATATCACACTTACTTTTCGTACCCTTCAAATTATTGAAATTACAAACGTGCCTTTTTTTTTTCGATATCACATCGGTACTTCAAAAGAATTACAAACGTTTTCGTATACAATAAGTACTTAGCGTGTGATTTTTGATTCCTTGTACAAGGCCATTACGGCCTCCGTTTTGCTTGCCGTTTGCGCCGGCGGTGCCTTATTTATCGTTACGGTCGATATCACATCGATACTTCAAAGAGAATTACAAACGTTTTTTTTCGTACTTTTTCGTACCCATAGAGTACTTGCGTGTGATATTTGATTCCTTGTACAAGGCCATTCGGCCTCCGTTTTGCTTGCCGTTTGCGCCGGCGTGCCTTATTTATCGTTACGGTCGATATCACATCGGTACTTCAAAGAGAATTACAAGCATTTTTTTTTTCGTACTTTTTTCCGTACCGCATAAGTACTTAGCGTGTGATTTTTGATTCCTTGTACAAAGGCCATTCGGCCTCCGTTTTGCTTTACCGTTTGTACGCCGGCGTGCCTTATTTATCGTTACGGTCGATATCACATCGGTAATTCAAGAAAATTGCAAACGTTTTTTTTCGTACTTTTTTTCGTACCCGCTAGAGTACTTAGCTTGTGACGATTTTTGATTCCTTGTACAAGGCCATTCGGCCTCCGTTTTTGCTGCCGTTTGCGCCGGCGTGCCTTATTTATCGTTCAAGTCGATATCACATCGTACTTCAAAGAGAATTACAAACGTTTTATTTTGTACTTTTCGTACCCATGGACTACTAACATTGTGTGATATTTGATTCCTTGTACAAGGCCATTCGGCCTCCGTTTTTCTTGCCGTTTGCGCCGGCGTGCCTTATTTATCGTTACGGTCGATATCACATCGGTACTTCAAAAAGTACAAACGTTTTTTTTCGTACTTTTCGTACCCATAGAGTACTTAAGCTGTGTGATTTTGATTCCTTGTACAAGGCCATTACGGCCTCCGTTTTTCTTTCCGTTTGCGCCGGCGTGCCTTATTTATCGTTACGGTCGATATCACATCGGTACTTCAAAGAGAATTACAAACATTTTTTTTCGTACTTTTTTCGTACCCATAGAGTACTTAAGCGTGTGATTTTTGATTCCTTGTACAAGGCCATTACGGCCTCCGTTTTGCTTGCCGTTTGTGCCGGCGTGCCTTATTTATCGTTACGGTCGATATCACATCGGTAATTCAAAGAGAATTGCAGCTTTTTTTTTTCGTATAGCATTTTTTTTCGTACCCATAGAGTACTTAATACCATGTGATATTTGATTCCTTGTACAAGGCCATTCGGCCTCGTTTTGCTTGCCGTTTGCGCCGGCGTGCCTTATTTATCGTTACGGTCGATATCACATCGGTACTTCAAAGAGAATTACAAACGTTTTTTTCGTACTTTTTCGTACCCATAGACTACTTTTAAGCGTGAGCGATATTTGATTCCTTGTACAAGGCCATTACGGCCTCCGTTTTGCTTGCCGTTTGCGCCGGCGTGCCTTATTTATCGTTACGGTCGATATCACATCGGTACTTCAAAGAGAATTACAAACGTTTTTTTTCGTACTTTTTTTCGTACCCATAGAGTACTTAGCGTGTGTGATATTTGATTCCTTGTACAAGGCCATTCGGCCTCCGTTTTTCTTGCCGTTTGCGCCGGCGTGCCTTATTTATCGTTCGGTCGATATCACATCGGTACTTCAAAGAGAATTACAAACGTTTTTTCGTACTTTTTTTCGTACCCATAGAGTACTTAGCTTGTGTGATATTTTTGATTCCTTGTACAAGGCCATTCGGCCTCCGTTTTGCTGCCGTTTGCGCCGGCGTGCCTTATTTATCGTTACGGTCGATATCACATCGGTACTTCAAAGAGAATTACAAAAATTTTTTTTCGTACTTTTTTTCGTACCCATGAGTACTTAAGCTTGTGTGATTTTGATTCCTTGTACAAGGCCATTCGGCCTCCGTTTTTGCTTGCCGTTTGCGCCGGCGTGCCTTATTTATCGTTACGGTCGATATCACATCGGTACTTCAAAGAGAATTACAAACGTTTTTTTTCGTACTTTTTTTCGTACCCATAGACTACTTAAGCGTGTGATATTTGATTCCTTGTACAAGGCCATTCGGCCTCCGTTTTCTTGCCGTTTGCGCCGGCGTGCCTTATTTATCGTTACGGTCGATATCACATCGGTACTTCAAAGAGAATTACAAACACATTTTTTTTTCGTACTTTTTTTCGTACCCATAGAGTACTTAGCTTGTGTGATTTTTGATTCCTTGTACAAGGCCATTCGGCCTCCGTTTTGCTTGCCGTTTGTGCCGGCGTGCCTTATTTATCGTTACGAGTCGATATCACATCGGTAATTCAAAAGAGAATTACAAACGTTTTTTTTCGTACTTTTTTCGTACCCATAGAGTACTTAGCGTGTGATTTTTGATTCTTGTACAAGGCCATTCGGCCTCCGTTTTGCTTGCCGTTTTGCGCCGGCGTGCCTTATTTATCGTTACGGTCGATATCACATCGGTACTTCAAAGAGAATTACAAACGTTTTTTTTCGTACTTTTTTTCGTACCCATAGAGTACTTAGCTTGTGTGATTTTTGATTCCTTGTACAAGGCCATTCGGCCTCCGTTTTCTTGCCGTTTGCGCCGGCGTGCCTTATTTATCGTTACGGTCGATATCACATCGGTACTTCAAAGAGAATTACAAACATTTTTTTTCGTTTTTTCGTACCCCATATAAGTACTTAAGCTTGTGTGATTTTTGATTCCTTGTACAAGGCCATTACGGCCTCCGTTTTGCTTGCCGTTTGCGCCGGCGTGCCTTATTTATCGTTACGGTCGATATCACATCGGTACTTCAAAGAGAATTACAAACGTTTTTTTTTCGTACTTTTTTTCGTACCCGTAGAGTACTTAAGCGTGTGTGATTTTGATTCTTGTACAAGGCCATTCTGGCCTCCGTTTTCTTGCCGTTTGCGCCGGCGTGCCTTATTTATCGTTCTGGTCGATATCACATCGATACTTCAAAGAGAATTACAAACGTTTTTTTTCGTACTTTTTTCGTACCCATAGAGTACTTACGGTGTGATTTTTGATTCCTTGTACAAGGCCATTCGGCCTCCGTTTTGCTTGCCGTTTGTGCCGGCGTGCCTTATTTATCGTTAAATTCGATATCACATCGGTACTTCAAAGAGAATTACAAACGTTTTTTTCGTACTTTTTCGTACCCATAGAGTACTTAGCTGTGTGATATTTGATTCCTTGTACAAGGCCATTCGGCCTCCCGTTTTGCTTGCCGTTTGCGCCGGCGTGCCTTATTTATCGTTAAAGTCGATATCACATCGGTACTTCAAAGAGAATTACAAACGTTTTTTTCGTACTTTTTTTCGTACCCATAGACTACTTAGCTTGTGTGATATTTGATTCTTGTACAAGGCCATTACGGCCTCCGTTTTGCTTGCCGTTTGCGCCGGCGTGCCTTATTTATCGTTACGGTCGATATCACATCGCTAGTACTTCAAAAGAGAATTACAAACGTTTTTTTCGTACTTTTTTTCGTACCATAGAGTACTTAGCGTGATATTTGATTCCTTGTACAAGGCCATTCGGCCTCCGTTTTGCTTGCCGTTTGCGCCGGCGTGCCTTATTTATCGTTGGTCGATATCACATCGGTACTTCAAAGAGAATTACAAACATTTTTTTTCGTACTTTTTTCGTACCCATAGAGTACTTAGCTGTGTGATTTTTGATTCCTTGTACAAGGCCATTACGGCCTCCGTTTTGCTAACCGTTTGCGCCGGCGTGCCTTATTTATCGTTACGGTCGATATCACATCGGTACTTCAAAGAGAATTACAAACGTTTTTTTTTCGTACTTTTTTTCGTACCCATAGAGTACTTAGCTTGTGTGATTTTGATTCCTTGTACAAGGCCATTCGGCCTCCGTTTTGCTTGCCGTTTGCGCCGGCGTGCCTTATTTATCGTTACGGTCGATATCACATCAGTAATTCAAAGAGAATTACAAACATTTTTTTCGTACTTTTTTTCGTACCCATAGAGTACTTAAGCGGTGTGATTTTTGATTCCTTGTACAAGGCCATTACGGCCTCCGTTTTGCTTGCCGTTTGCGCCGGCGTGCCTTATTTATCGTTAAGTCGATATCACATCGGTACTTCAAAGAGAATTACAAACGTTTTTTTTCGTACTTTTCGTACCCATAGAGTACTTAGCGTGTGATTTTTGATTCCTTGTACAAGGCCATTACGGCCTCCGTTTTGCTTGCCGTTTGTGCCGGCGTGCCTTATTTATCGTTCGGTCGATATCACATCGGTACTTCAAAGAGAATTACAAACGTTTTTTTTCGTACTTTTTTTCGTACCCATAGAGTACTTAGCGTGTGATTTTTGATTCCTTGTACAAGGCCATTACGGCCTCCGTTTTGCTGCCGTTTGCGCCGGCGTGCCTTATTTATCGTTACGTTTCGATATCACATCGGTACTTCAAAGAGAATTACAAACGTTTTTTTCGTACTTTTTTTCGTACCCATAGAGTACTAAGCTTTGTGTGATATTTGATTCCTTGTACAAGGCCATTCGGCCTCCGTTTTTCTTGCCGTTTGCGCCGGCGTGCCTTATTTATCGTTACGGTCGATATCACATCGGTACTTCAAAGAGAATTACAAACGATTTTTTTTCGTACTTTTTTTCGTACCCATAGAGTACTTGGCTTGTGTGATTTTTGATTCCTTGTACAAGGCCATTACGGCCTCCGTTTTGCTTGCCGTTTGCGCCGGCGTGCCTTATTTATCGTTCGGTCGATATCACATCGGTACTTCAAAGAAATTACAAATATTTTTTTGTACTTTTTCGTACCCATAGAGTACTTAGCTTGTGTGATTTTGATTCCTTGTACAAGGCCATTACGGCCTCCGTTTTGCTTGCCGTTTGCGCCGGCGTGCCTTATTTATCGTTAAAGTCGATATCACATCGGTACTTCAAAGAGAATTACAAACGTTTTTTTTCGTACTTTTTTTCGTACCCATAGAGTACTTATTGTGTGATTTTGATTCCTTGTACAAGGCCATTCGGCCTCCCCCGTTTTTTGCCGTTTGTGCCGGCGTGCCTTATTTATCGTTACGGTCGATATCACATCGGTAATTCAAAGAGAATTGCAAACGTTTTTTTCGTACTTTTTTTCGTACCCATGAGTACTTAGCTTGTGTGATTTTTGATTCCTTGTACAAGGCCATTCGGCCTCCGTTTTGCTTGCCGTTTGCGCCGGCGTGCCTTATTTATCGTTACTGGTCGATATCACATCGGTACTTCAAAAATTACAACGTTTTTTTTCGTACTTTTTTCGTACCCATAGAGTACTTAGCGTGACGATTTTTGATTCTTGTACAAGGCCATTCGGCCTCCGTTTTGCTTGCCGTTTGCGCCGGCGTGCCTTATTTATCGTTCTGGTCGATATCACATCAGTACTTCAAAGAAAATTACAAACGTTTTTTTCGTACTTTTCGTACCCATAGAGTACTTAGCTTGTGTGATTTTTGATTCCTTGTACAAGGCCATTCGGCCTCCGTTTTGCTTTCCGTTTGCGCCGGCGTGCCTTATTTATCGTTACGGTCGATATCACATCAGTACTTCAAAGAGAGTTACAATTTTTTTTTTTCGAACTTTTTTTCGTACCCATAGAGTACTTAGCTGTGTGATTTTTGATTCTTGTACAAGGCCATTCGGCCTCCGTTTTGCTTGCCGTTTGCGCCGGCGTGCCTTATTTATCGTTACGGTCGATATCACATCGGTACTTCAAAGAGAATTACAACGTTTTTTTTTCGTACTTTTTTCGTACCCATAGAGTACTTAGCTGTGTGATTTTTGATTCCTTGTACAAGGCCATTACGGCCTCCGTTTTTGCTTGCCGTTTGCGCCGGCGTGCCTTATTTATCGTTACGGTCGATATCACATCGGTACTTCAAAGAGAATTACAAACGTTTTTTTTTTCGTACTTTTTTTCGTACCCATAGAGTACTTAGCTTGTGTGATTTTTTGATTCCTTGTACAAGGCCATTCGGCCTCCGTTTTGCTTGCCGTTTGCGCCGGCGTGCCTTATTTATCGTTACGAGTCGATATCACATCGGTACTTCAAGAGAATTACAAACATTTTTTTTTTCGTACTTTTTTTCGTACCCATAGAGTACTTAGCGTGTGATTTTTGATTCCTTGTACAAGGCCATTACGGCCTCCGTTTTCTTGCCGTTTGCGCCGGCGTGCCTTATTTATCGTTTGGTCGATATCACATCGTACTTCAAAGAGAATTACAAACATTTTTTTTCGTACTTTTTTTCGTACCCATAGAGTACTTAAGCGTTGTGTGATTTTGATTCCTTGTACAAGGCCATTAAGCCTCCGTTTTGCTTGCCGTTTGCGCCGGCGTGCCTTATTTATCGTTACGAGTCGATATCACATCGATACTTCAAAGAGAATTACAAACGTTTTTTTTCGTACTTTTTTTCGTACCCATAGAGTACTTAAGCGTGTGATTTTTGATTCCTTGTACAAGGCCATTCGGCCTCCGTTTTGCTTGCCGTTTGCGCCGGCGTGCCTTATTTATCGTTACGTAGGTCGATATCACATCGGTACTTCAAAGAGAATTACAAACGTTTTTTTTTCGTACCTGCTCGTTACCAGGCCGATATATACGCCGATTTTTCGTACCCATAGAAAGTACTTATGCTTGATGTGATTTTTGATTCCTTGTACAAGGCCATTCGGCCTCCGTTTTTCTTGCCGTTTGCGCCGGCGTGCCTTATTTATCGTTACGGTGATATCACATCGGTACTTCAAAGAGAATTACAAACATTTTTTTTTTTCGTACTTTTTTTTCGTACCCATAGAGTACTTAGCGTGTGATTTTTGATTCTTGTACAAGGCCATTACGGCCTCCGTTTTGCTTGCCGTTTGCGCCGGCGTGCCTTATTTATCGTTACGGTCGATATCACATCGGTACTTCAAAGAGAATTACAAACGTTTTTTTCGTACTTTTTTTCGTACCCATAGAAAGTACTTAAGCTTAAGCTTGTGTGATATTTGATTCCTTGTACAAGGCCATTCGGCCTCCGTTTTGCTTGCCGTTTGCGCCGGCGTGCCTTATTTATCGTTACGGTCGATATCACATCGATACTTCAAAGAGAATTACAAACGTTTTTTTTCGTACTTTTTTTCGTACCCATAGAGTACTGCTTGTGTGATTTTGATTCCTTGTACAAGGCCATTCGGCCTCCGTTTTGCTTGCCGTTTGCGCCGGCGTGCCTTATTTATCGTTACGGTCGATATCACATCGGTACTTCAAAGAGAATTACAAACATTTTTTTTTCGTACTTTTTTTCGTACCCGTAGAGTACTTAAGCGTGTGATTTTGATTCCTTGTACAAGGCCATTCGGCCTCCGTTTTGCTTGCCGTTTGCGCCGGCGTGCCTTATTTATCGTTACGGTCGATATCACATCGGTACTTCAAAGAGAATTACAAACGTTTTTTTTTTTTTCGTACATTTTTTTTTTTCGTACCCATAGTACTTAGCTAGCTTGTGTGATATTTGATTCCTTGTACAAGGCCATTACGGCCTCCGTTTTGCTTGCCGTTTGCGCCGGCGTGCCTTATTTATCGTTAGGTCGATATCACATCGGTACTTCAAAGAGAATTACAAACGTTTTTTTTCGTACTTTTTTTCGTACCCATAGAGTACTTAAGCGTGTGATTTTTGATTCCTTGTACAAGGCCATTACGGCCTCCGTTTTGCTTGCCGTTTGCGCCGGCGTGCCTTATTTATCGTTACCGAGTCGATATCACATCGGTACTTCAAAGAGAATTACAAACGTTTTTTTTCGTACTTTTTTTCGTACCCGTAGAGTACTTAGCTTGTGTGATTTTTGATTCCTTGTACAAGGCCATTACGGCCTCCGTTTTGCTTGCCGTTTGCGCCGGCGTGCCTTATTTATCGTTACGAGTCGATATCACATCGGTACTTCAAAGAGAATTACAAACGTTTTTTTTTTCGTACTTTTTTTCGTACCCATAGAGTACTTAGCTTGTGTGATTTTGATTCCTTGTACAAGGCCATTCGGCCTCCGTTTTTGCTTGCCGTTTGCGCCGGCGTGCCTTATTTATCGTTGCGACGGTCGATATCACATCGGTACTTCAAAAGAGAATTACAAACGTTTTTTTCGTACTTTTTTTCGTACCCATAGAGTACTGCTTGTGTGATTTTGATTCCTTGTACAAGGCCATTACGGCCTCCGTTTTCTTGCCGTTTGCGCCGGCGTGCCTTATTTATCGTTACGAGTCGATATCACATCGGTACTTCAAAGAGAATTACAAACATTTTTTTTTCGTACTTTTTTCGTACCCATAGAGTACTTAGCGTGTGATTTTGATTCCTTGTACAAGGCCATTCGGCCTCCGTTTTGCTTGCCGTTTGCGCCGGCGTGCCTTATTTATCGTTCGAGTCGATATCACATCGGTACTTCAAAGAGAATTACAAACGTTTTTTTTCGTACTTTTTTTCGTACCCATAGAGTACTTAAGCTGTGTGATTTTTGATTCCTTGTACAAGGCCATTACGGCCTCCGTTTTCTTGCCGTTTGCGCCGGCGTGCCTTATTTATCGTTACGGTCGATATCACATCGGTACTTCAAAGAGAATTACAAACGTTTTTTTTCGTACTTTTTTTCGTACCCATAGAGTACTTAGCTTGTGTGATTTTGATTCCTTGTACAAGGCCATTACGGCCTCCGTTTTTGCTTGCCGTTTGCGCCGGCGTGCCTTATTTATCGTTACGGTCGATATCACATCGGTACTTCAAAGAGAATTACAAACGTTTTTTTTCGTACTTTTTTTCGTACCCATAGAGTACTTAAGCTTGTGTGATTTTTGATTCCTTGTACAAGGCCATTACGGCCTCCGTTTTGCTTGCCGTTTGCGCCGGCGTGCCTTATTTATCGTTACGAGTCGATATCACATCGGTACTTCAAAGAGAATTACAAACGTTTTTTTTTTCGTACTTTTTTTCGTACCCATAGAGTACTTAGCTGTGTGATTTTTGATTCCTTGTACAAGGCCATTACGGCCTCCGTTTTGCTTGCCGTTTGCGCCGGCGTGCCTTATTTATCGTTAACCGGTCGATATCACATCGGTACTTCAAAGAGAATTACAAACGTTTTTTTCGTACTTTTTTTCGTACCCGTAGAGTACTTAAGCGTTTTTGTGTGATATTTGATTTTTGTACAAGGCCTTGTACAAGGCCATTCGGCCTCCGTTTTGCTTGCCGTTTGCGCCGGCGTGCCTTATTTATCGTTACGGTCGATATCACATCGGTACTTCAAAGAGAATTACAAACGTTTTTTTTCGTACTTTTTTCGTACCCATAGAGTACTTAAGCATGTGATTTTTGATTCCTTGTACAAGGCCATTACGGCCTCCGTTTTGCTTGCCGTTTGCGCCGGCGTGCCTTATTTATCGTTACGGTCGATATCACATCGGTACTTCAAAGAGAATTACAAACGTTTTTTTTTCGTACTTTTTTTCGTACCCCATAGAGTACTTAGCGTGTGATTTTGATTCCTTGTACAAGGCCATTCGGCCTCCGTTTTGCTTGCCGTTTGCGCCGGCGTGCCTTATTTATCGTTAAAGTCGATATCACATCGGTACTTCAAGAGAATTACAAACGTTTTTTTTCGTACTTTTTTTTCGTACCCATAAGTACTTAGCGTGTGATTTTGATTCCTTGTACAAGGCCATTACGGCCTCGTTTTTCTTGCCGTTTGCGCCCGGCGTGCCTTATTTATCGTTACGAAAGTCGATATCACATCGGTACTTCAAAGAGAATTACAAGCATTTTTTCGTACATTAAGATTTT
The DNA here is from genome assembly GCA_036785695.1 of Gentiana straminea. NCBI lineage: Eukaryota > Viridiplantae > Streptophyta > Magnoliopsida > Gentianales > Gentianaceae > Gentiana > Gentiana straminea. The sequence goes on from JAVUPR010000545.1 coordinate 141,294, forward strand.
TTTTTCGTACCCGTAGAGTACTTAGCGTGTGATTTTTGATTCCTTGTACAAGGCCATTACGGCCTCCGTTTTGCTTGCCGTTTGTGCCGGCGTGCCAAAGAGAATTACAAAGCGTTTTATTTATCGTTCTGGTCGATATCACATCGGTCCTTGTAAAGAGAATTACAAGCGTTTTCCGTTTTTTTTTCGTACTATTTTATGGGTGCAGTGATTTTCGTACCAAAAAATTAAAAGCACCGTACTTAGCTTGTGTGATTTTTGATTCTTGTACAAGGCCATTCGGCCTCCGTTTTGCTTGCCGTTTGCGCCGGCGTGCCTTATTTATCGTTACTTGGTCGATATCACATCGGTACTTCAAAGAGAATTACAAACGTTTTCGATTTCAAGGAGTACATTTGCAGTTTTTTTCGTACCCATAGAGTACTTAGCTTTGTGTGATTTTGATTCCTTGTACAAGGCCATTCGGCCTCCGTTTTGCTTGCCGTTTGCGCCGGCGTGCCTTATTTATCGTTCGAGTCGATATCACTGCCATCGGTACTTCAAAGAGAATTACAAACGGCCTCGTTTTTTTTCGTACTTTTTTTCGTACCCATAGAGTACTTAGCTGTGTGATTTTGATTCCTTGTACAAGGCCATTCGGCCTCCGTTTTTGCTTGCCGTTTGCGCCGGCGTGCCTTATTTATCGCTACGAGTCGATATCACATCAGTACTTCAAAGAGAATTACAAACGTTTTTTTTCGTACTTTTTTTCGTACCCGTAGAGTACTTAGCGTGCGATTTTGATTCCTTGTACAAGGCCATTACGGCCTCCGTTTTGCTTGCCGTTTGCGCCGGCGTGCCTTATTTATCGTTCGAGTCGATATCACATCGATACTTCAAAGAGAATTACAAATTTTTTTTTCGTACTTTTTTTCGTACCCATAGCTAGAGTACTTAAGCTTGTGTGATTTTTGATTCCTTGTACAAGGCCATTCGGCCTCCGTTTTGCTGCCGTTTGCGCCGGCGTGCCTTATTTATCGTTACGGTCGATATCACATCGGTACTTCAAAGAGAATTACAAACGTTTTTTTCGTACTTTTTTTCGTACCCGTAGAGTACTTAGCTTGTGTGATTTTGATTCCTTGTACAAGGCCATTACGGCCTCCGTTTTTCTGCCGTTTGCGCCGGCGTGCCTTATTTATCGTTGGTCGATATCACATCGGTACTTCAAAGAGAATTACAAACGTTTTTTTTTCGTACTTTTTTTCGTACCCATAGAGTACTTAGCGTGTGATTTTTGATTCCTTGTACAAGGCCATTACGGCCTCCGTTTTGCTTGCCGTTTGATTTGCCGGCGTGCCTTATTTATCGTTACGAGTCGATATCACATCGGTACTTCAAAGAGAATTACAAACGTTTTTTCGTACTTTTTTCGTACCCGCATAGAGTACTTGCTTGTGTGATTTTTGATTCCTTGTACAAGGCCATTCGGCCTCCGTTTTGCTTGCCGTTTGCGCCGGCGTGCCTTATTTATCGTTGGTCGATATCACATCGATACTTCAAAAGAATTACAAACGTTTTTTCGTACTTTTTTCGTACCCATAGAGTACTTAAGCGTGATTTTTGATTCCTTGTACAAGGCCATTCTGGCCTCCGTTTTGCTTGCCGTTTGCGCCGGCGTGCCTTATTTATCGTTACGGTCGATATATCAAAGAAATTACAACATCGTACTTTTTCGTAGTACTTAGCTGACCTTGTTCATAAGAGTTCTTGTACAAGGCCAACGGCCGTTCGGCACCTCGTTTTTGCCTTGCCGTTTGCGCGGCCGTGCCTTATTTATCGTTGGTCGAATCACATCGGTACTTCAAAAGAAATTACAAACATTTTTTTTCGTACTTTTTTTCGTACCCATAGAGTACTTAGCTTGTGTGATTTTTGATTCCTTGTACAAGGCCATTCGGCCTCCGTTTTGCTTGCCGTTTTTGCCGGCGTGCCTTATTTATCGTTGGTCGATATCACATCGGTACTTCAAAGAGAATTACAAACGTTTTTTCGTACTTTTTTCGTACCATAGAGTACTTAAGCGTGTGATTTTGATTCCTTGTACAAGGCCATTCGGCCTCCGTTTTGCTTGCCGTTTGCGCCGGCGTGCCTTATTTATCGTTCGAGTCGATATCACATCGATACTTCAAAGAAAATTACAAACGTTATTTTTTTTCGTACTTTTTTCGTACCCATAGAGTACTTAGCGTATGTGATTTTTGATTCCTTGTACAAGGCCATTACGGCCTCCGTTTTGCTTGCCGTTTGCGCCGGCGTGCCTTATTTATCGTTCGAGTCGATATCACATCGGTACTTCAAAGAGAATTACAAACGTTTTTTTTCGTACGCTTTTTTCGTACCCGCCGTACTTAAGCAAGCTGTGTGATTTTTGATTCCTTGTACAAGGCCATTACGGCCTCCGTTTTGCTTGCCGTTTGCGCCGGCGTACCTTATTTATCGTTGGTCGATATCACATCGTACTTCAAGAGAATTACAAACGTTTTTTTTCGTACTTTTTTTTTTCGTACCCGTAAGTACTTAAGCTTGTGTGATTTTTGATTCCTTGTACAAGGCCATTCGGCCTCCGTTTTGCTTGCCGTTTGCGCCGGCGTGCCTTATTTATCGTTACGGTCGATATCACATCGATTACTTCAAAGAGAATTACAAACGTTTTTTTTTCGTACTTTTTTTCGTACCCTTAGAGTACTTAGCTGTGTGATATTTGATTCCTTGTACAAGGCCATTGCGGCCTCCGTTTTGCTTGCCGTTTGCGCCGGCGTGCCTTGTTATCGTTCGGTCGATATCACATCGGTACTTCAAAGAGAATTACAAACGTTTTTTTTCGTACTTTTTTTCGTACCCATAGAGTACTTAGCGTGATTTTTGATTCCTTGTACAAGGCCATTCGGCCTCCGTTTTCTTGCCGTTTGCGCCGGCGTGCCTTATTTATCGTTACGGTCGAAATATCACATCGGTACTTCAAAGAGAATTACAGCATTTTTTTTCGTACTTTTACGTACCAGCCGTACTTTGTGTGATTTTTGATTCACTTGTACAAGGCCATTCGGCACTCCGTTTTGCTTGCCGTTTGCGCCGGCGTGCCTTATTTATCAGTGCAGTCGATATCACATCGAGTACTTCAAAGAGAATTACAACGTTTTTTCGTACTTTTTTTCGTACCCATAAGTACTTAAGCGTGTGATTTTTGATTCCTTGTACAAGGCCATTAAAGCCTCGTTTTGCTTCGTTTCTTGGCGTGCCTTATTTATCGTTACTGGTCGATATCACATCGGTACTTCAAAGAGAATTACAAGCGTTTTTTTCGTACTTTTTCGTACCCATAGAGTACTTAAGCGTGTGATATTTGATTCCTTGTACAAGGCCATTCGGCCTCCGTTTTAACTTACCCGTTTGCGCCCGGCGTGCCTTATTTTATCGTTACGAAGTCGATATCATCCAATCGGTACTTCAAAGAGAATTACAAGCATTTTTTTTTCTTACTTTTTTTCGTACCCATAGAGTACTTAAGCGTAGTGATTTTTGATTCCTTGTACAAAGCCGATTCGGCCTCCGTTTTGCTTGCCGTTTGCACTTGGCGTGCCTTATTGCTCGTTAAAGTCGATATCACGTCGACTTGCTTAAAGAGAATTACAAACGTTTTTTTTTTCGTACTTTTTTTGACACACATAGAGTACTTAGCTGTATTGTGATTTTTGATTCTTGTACAAGGCCATTACCTGGCCTCCGTTTTAGCTTGCCGTTTGCACCCGGCGTGCCTTATTTATCGTTAGAATTCGATATCACATCGATTACTTCAAAGAGAATTACCAAGTCGTTTTTTTCGTACTTTTTTTCGTACCGTAAGTACTTAACGTCGACGATATTTGATTCCTTGTACAAGGCCATTACCGCCTCCGTTTTGCTTGCCGTTTGCGCCCGGCGTGCCTTATTTATCGTTATGAATTCGATATCACATCGGTACTTCAAAGAAAATTACAACCGTTTTATTTTTTTTTACCGTACCTTTTTAGACGTACCCGCATAGTAGTACGTATGTGTGATTTTTGATTCGCATGTACAAGGCCATTACTGGCCTCCGTTTTCTTGCCGTTTGCACCATGGCGTGCCTTATTATCGTTAGTCGATATCACACTCAGTACTCAAAGAGAATTACAAACGTTTTTTTTAGTACTTTTTTCGTACCCATAGAGTACTTAAGCGTATGTGTGATTTTGATTCCTTGTACAGAGACGTTACGGCCTCCGTTTTGCTTAACGTTAGCATAGCGTGCCACTTATTTATCGATTCTGGTGCGATAACACACTCGATTACTTCAAATAGAATTACAAACGTTTTATTATCGTACTTTTTTACGTACCCATATACTACCTTAACGCATGTGATATTTGATTCCATGTACAAGGACATTACACGACCTCCACGTTTTTCTTGCCGTTTGCGCAGGCGTGCCTTATTTATCGTTACGTTGATATCCATCGGTACTTCAAAGAGAATTACAAACATTTTTTTCGTACTTTTTTGTACCCATAGAGTACTTAGCGTAGCGATTTTGATTCTGTACATGGCGTTACGGCCTCCGTTTCTTTCCGTTTGCACCGGCGTGCCTTATTTATCGTTAAATTCGATATCATCCGGTACTTCAAAGAGAATTACAAATGTTTTTCGTACCCATAGAGTATAGCTGTGTGATATTTGATTCCTTGTACAAGGCCATTGCGGCCTCCGTTTTTCTTGCCGTTTGCGCCGGCGTGCCTTATTTATCGTTCGAGTCGATATCACATCGGTACTTCAAAGAGAATTACAAACATTTTTTTTTTCGTACCCATAGAGTACTTAGCGCTTGTGTGATTTTTGATTCCTTGTACAAGGCCATTCGGCACTCCGTTTTGCTTGCCGTTTGTGCCGGCGTGCCTTATTTATCGTTACGGTCGATATCACATCGGTACTTCAAAGAGAATTACAAACGTTTTTTTTTACTTTTTTTCGTTGTTTTTTTCGTAGGCCATTACGGCCTACTTAGAGTACTTGTGTGATATTTGATTCCTTGTACAAGGCCATTCTGGCCTCAGTTTTGCTTGCCGTTTGCACCGGCGGGCCTTATTTATCAATGTGGTCGATATCCATCGGTACTTCAAAGAGAATTACAAACGTTTTTATTTCGTGCACGTACCACATGGAGCTACACACTAGCTTGTGTGATATTTGATTCCTTGTACAAGGCCATTACGGCCTCCGTTTTGCTTGCCGTTTGCGCCGGCGTGCCTTATTTATCGTTACGGTCGATATCACATCGATACTTTCAAAGAGATTTACAAACATTTTTTTTTCGTACTTTTTTTCGACACCCATAGGGGACTTGCTTGTGTGATTTTTGATTATTGTACAGAGGCCATTACGGCCTTCGTTTTTCTTTCGATTTGCACCGGCGTGCCATATTGTATCGTTAAATTCGATATCACATCGATAATTCAAAGAGATTTGCAAATGTTTTTTTCATACTTTTTTTCGTACCCAGCAGCCGTGCCATTGCTTGTGTGATTTTTGATTCCTTGTACAAGGCACGTTACGGCTCTCCGTTTTGCTTGCCGTTTGTGCCGTCGGGCCTTATTTATCGTTATTTTGGTCGATATCACATCGGTAATTGCTGAGAAATTGCAAACGTTTTATTTCGTACTTTTTTTCGTGCCATAGACTACCTAGCTTGTGTGATATTTGATTCTGCTTTTACAAGGCCGTTACGGCCTCCGTTTTTCCTTGCGTTTGCGCCGGCGTGCCTTATTTATCGTTCCCGGTCGATATCACATCGGTACTTCAAAGTGAATTACAAACATTTTTATTTCCGTACATTTTTTCGTACCCATGAGTAGACTACTGGCTTGTGTGATATTTGATTCATTTTCATTGTACAAGGCCGTTACGGCCTCCGTTTTCTTTGCCGTTAGCGCCGGCGTGCCTTATTTGTGGATTACTGGTCGATATCGCATCGAGTACTTCAAAGAGAATTACAAACGTTTTGGCCGTACTTTTTCGTACCAATGGAGCTACTGCTTGTGTGATTTTTTGATTAATACATGTACAAGGCCGTTACGGCCTCCGTTTTACTTTTTTTTACCGTTTGTGCCGGCATGCCTTATTGCTCGTTACATTCGATATCACATACATTAATTCAAAGAGAATTACAAACATTTTTTTTCGTACTTTTTGTTGCCAGCCGTAGAGTACTTAGCTTGTGTGATTTTACGATTCCTTGTACAAGGCCATTACGGCCTCCGTTTCTTTCCGTTTGCGCCCGGCGTGCCTTATTTATCGAATTCACGACCGATATCACATCGTGCACTTCAAATAGAATTACAAATGTTTTTATTTAGTACTTTTTACGTACCCGTAGACTACCTAAGCTTGTAGCGATTTTTGATTCCGCTTGTACAAGGCCATTCACGGCCTCACATTTTTCTTACCCGTTTGCGCCGTCGGGTACTGTTATCGTTACAGTGCGATATCACGCTCGATACTTTCAAGAGAATTACAAACATTTTATTTCAGTACTTTTTTTTGGCACCCTTAGAGACTACTTAACCCCGTGTGATTTTTGATTCCTTTTACGAGGCCATTACGGCCTCCCGTTTTTCTTGCCGTTTGCGCTTGGCGTGCCTTATTTAATAGTTGCAGGCCGATATCACATCGATTCCTTCAAAGAGAATTACAAACATTTTTTTTCCGTGCATTTTTTACAAATTTCCTTAGAGTACTTAATTGTCATGATTATTTGAGATTCCTTGCTTTACAAGGCCATTCGGCCTCCGATGTGCCTTATTTATCGTTAAGTTGATATCACATCGATACTTCAAAGAGAATTACAAACGTTTTTTTTTTAGTACTTTTTTTCGTACCCATGGAGTACTTAGTAACGTATTTGATTCCTTGTACAAGGCCATTCGGCCTCCGTTTTGCTTGCCGTTTGCGCCGGCGTGCCTTATTTATCGTTACTGGTCGATATCACATCGGTACTTCAAAGAGAATTACAAACGTTTTTTTCGTACTTTTTTTTCGTACCCATAGAGTACTTAAACGTGTGATTTTGATTCCTTGTACAAGGCCATTCGGCCTCCCGTTTTGCTTGCCGTTTGCGCCGGCGTGCCTTATTTATCGTTCTGGTCGATATCACATCAGTACTTCAAAGAGAATTACAAACGTTTTTTTTTTTCGTACTTTTTTTCGTACCCATAGAGTACTTAACTGTGTGATTTTTGATTCCTTGTACAAGGCCATTACGGCCTCCGTTTTTGCTTGCCGTTTGCGCCGGCGTGCCTTATTTATCGTTAAGTCGATATCACATCGGTACTTCAAAGAGAATTACAAACGTTTTTTTTTTCGTACTTTTTTTTTCGTACCCATAGAGTACTTAGCTTGTGTGATTTTTGATTCCTTGTACAAAGCCATTACGGCCTCGTTTTGCTGCCGTTTGCGCCGGCGTGCCTTATTTATCGTTACGGTCGATATCACATCGAGTACTTCAAAGAGAATTACAACGTTTTTATTTCGTACTTTTTCGTACCCATAGAGTACACTGTGTGATTTTTGATTCCTTGTACAAGGCCATTCTGGCCTCCGTTTTGCTTGCCGTTTGCGCCGAGCGTGCCTTATTTATCGTTACGGTCGATATCACATCAGTACTTCAAAGAGAAGTACAAAACATTTTTTTTCGTACTTTTTTTCGTACCCATAGAGTACTTAAGCGTGATTTTTGATTCTTGTACAAGGCCATTCGGCCTCCCGTTTTGCTGCCGTTTGCGCACCGGCGTGCCTTATTTATCGTTGGTCGATATCATGCATCGGTACTTCAAAGAGAATTACAAACGTTTTTTTTCGTACATTTTTTCGTACCCATAGAGTACTTAGCGTGACGATGATTTTGATTCCTTCAATACAAGGCCATTACGGCCTCCGTTTTTCTTGCCGTTTGTGCGGCGTGCCTTATTTATCGTTACGGTCGATATCACGTCGGTACTTGAAAAGAGAATTACAAACGTTTTTTCGTACTTTTTTTGATACCCATAGAGTACTTAGCGTGTGTGATATTTGATTCCTTGTACAAGGCCATTACGGCCTCCGTTTTTCTTGCCGTTTGCGCCGGCGTGCCTTATTTATCGTTACAGAAACGATATCACATCGGTATTCTGAAGTTCTTGTGTGATTTGCAAATGTACAAAGCCTGGTTTTGCCGTTTTCGTACATGTTTTTTCAGTACCCATTCCGAAGAGAATTACGTTTTTTCGTAGCATGTGTGATATTTGATTCCTTGTACAAGGCCATTACGGCCTCCGTTTTGCTTGCCGTTTGCGCTTTGGCGTGCCTTATTTATCGTTTTGATCGATATCACATCGAGTGCTTCAAAAAATTACTAACGATTTTTTTCGTACTTTTCGTACCAGTAGCCAGTTTGACGTGATTTTGATTTCATGTGCAGAGGCCGTTACTACCTCGTTTGATGCCTTAGTTTGCGCGAGCGTGCCTTATTTATCGTTACACGGTCGATATCACATCGGTGCTTCAAAGAGAATTACAAACATTTTTTTCGTACTTTTTTGCATCGTACCCCATAGAGTACTGCTTTGTGTGATTTTTGATTCGCCTTGTACAAGGCCATTGCGGCCTCCGTTTTGCTTTGTACCCCCGTTTTGCTTGGCGTGCCTTATTTATCGTTAAATTCGATATCACATCGGTACTTCAAAGAAATTACAAAGTATTTTTTCGTACTTTTCGCCCATAAGTAGCAAGCATGTGTGATTTTTGATTCTTGTACAAGGCCGATCGCAGCCTCCCGTTTTTTGCTTGCCGTTTGCGCCGGCGTGCCCTTATTTATCGTTACGGTCGATATCACATCGGTACTTCAAAGAGAATTACCAAACGTTTTTTTTCGTACTTTTTTCGTACCCATAGAGTACTTAGCTGTGTGATATTTGATTCCTTGTACAAGGCCATTACGGCCTCCGTTTTGCTGCCGTTTGCGCCGGCGTGCCTTATTTATCGTTACGAGTCGATATCACATCGGTACTTCAAAGAAAATTACAAACGTTTTATTTCGTACTTTTTTTCGTACCCTGTAGACTACTAGCTTGTGTGATATTTGATTCCTTGTACAAGGCCATTACGGCCTCCGTTTTGCTTGCCGTTTGCGCCGGCGTGCCTTATTTATCGTTACGGTCGATATCACATCGGTACTTCAAAGAGAATTACAAACGTTTTTTTTCGTACTTTTTTCGTACCCGTAGAGTACTTAGCGTGTGTGATTTTTGATTCCTTGTACAAGGCCATTCGGCCTCCGTTTTGCTTGCCGTTTGTGCCGGCGTGCCTTATTTATCGTTGAGTCGATATCACGTCGGTACTTCAAAGAGAATTACAAACAAACGTTTTTTTTCGTACCCATAGCAGTACTTAACGTATGTGATTTTGATTCCTTGTACAAAGCCATTACGGCCTCCGTTTTGCTTGCCGTTTGTGCCGGCGTGCCTTATTTATCGTTGGTCGATATCGCATCGGCTTCAAAGAAAGTACAAACGTTTTTTTTCGTACTTTTTTTCGTACCCAAAGAGTACTTAGCTTGTGTGATATTTGATTCCTTGTACAAGGCCATTACGGCCTCCGTTTTGCTGCCGTTTGCGCCGGCGTGCCTTATTTATCGTTGCGAGTCGATATCACATCGGTACTTCAAGAGAATTACAAACGTTTTTATTTTTTCGTACTTTTTTTCGTACCGTAGAGTACTTAGCGTGTGATATTTGATTCCTTGTACAAGGCCATTACAGCCTCCGTTTTTCTTGCCGTTTGCGCCGGCGTGCCTTATTTATCGTTACCAGGTCGATATCACATCGGTACTTCAAAGAAAATTACAAACGTTTTTTTTCGTACTTTTTTTCGTACCGGCAAGTACTTAGCGTATGTGATATTTGATTCCTTGTACAAGAGCCATTACGCTTCTCCGTTTTGCTTGCCGTTTGCGCCGGCGTGCCTTATTTATCGTTAACGGTCGATATCACATCGGTACTTCAAAAGAAAATTACAAACGTTTTTTTTTCGTACTTTTTTATTAGCCATAGAGTACTTAGCGTGACGATATTTGATTCCTTGTACAAGGCCATTACGGCCTCCGTTTTGCTTGCCGTTTGCGCCGGCGTGCCTTATTTATCGTTACGGTCGATATCACATCGGTACTTCAAAAAATTACAAACGTTTTTTTCGTACTTTTTTTCGTACCACATAGAGTACTTAGCTTTGTGTGATTTTTGATTCCTTGTACAAGGCCATTCGGCCTCCGTTTTCTTTCCGTTTGCACGGCGTGCCTTATTTATCGTTCGGTCGATATCACATCGGTACTTCAAAGACAAATTACAACGTTTTTTTTTCGTACTTTTTTTCGTACCCATAAGTACTTCCACAGCTGTGTGATTTTTGATTCCTTGTACAAGGCCATTCGGCCTCCGTTTTTCTTGCCGTTTGCGCCGCGGCGTGCCTTGTTATCGTTACTGGTCGATATCACATCGGTACTTCAAGAAATTACAAACGTTTTTTTCGTACTTTTTTCGTACCCATAGAGTACTTAGCTTGTGTGATTTTTGATTCCTTGTACAAGGCCATTACGGCCTCCCGTTTTGCTGCCGTTTGCGCCGGCGTGCCTTATTTATCGTTACGGTCGATATCACATCGGTACTTCAAAGAAAATTACAAACGTTTTTTCGTACTTTTTTTCGTACCCATAGAGTACTTAGCGTGTGATTTTTGATTCCTTGTACAAGGCCATTCGGCCTCCGTTTTGCTTGCCGTTTGCGCCGGCGTGCCTTATTTATCGTTACGGTCGATATCACATCGGTACTTCAAAGAGAATTACAAACGTTTTATTTCGTACTTTTTTTCGTACCCATAGAGTACTTAGCATGTGTGTGATATTTGATTCCTTGTACAAGGCCATTACGGCCTCCGTTTTGCTTGCCGTTTGCGCCGGCGTGCCTTATTATATCGTTACGGTCGATATCACATCGGTACTTCAAAAAATTACAAACATTTTTTTTCGTACTTTTTTCGTACCCATAGAGTACTTAGCGTGTGATTTTGATTCCTTGTACAAGGCCATTACAGCCTCCGTTTTTCTTGCCGTTTGCGCCGGCGTGCCTTATTTATCGTTGCGAGTCGATATCACATCGGTACTTCAAAGAGAATTACAAACGTTTTTTTCGTACTTTTTTTCGTACCCGTAGAGTACTTAAGCGTGTGATTTTTGATTCACTTGTACAAGGCCATTAAGCCTCCGTTTTGCTTGCCGTTTGCGCCGGCGTGCCTTATTTATCGTTACGGTCGATATCACATCGGTACTTCAAAGAGAATTACAAACGTTTTATTTCGTACTTTTTTCGTACCCATGGAACTACTTAGCGTGTGATATTTGATTCCTTGTACAAGGCCATTACGGCCTCCGTTTTCTTGCCGTTTGCGCCGGCGTGCCTTATTTATCGTTGCGACGGTCGATATCACATCGGTACTTCAAAGAGAATTACAAACATTTTTTTTCGTACTTTTCGTACCCGAGTACTTAAGCTTTGTGTGATTTTTGATTCTTGTACAAGGCCATTACGGCCTCCGTTTTGCTTGCCGTTTGCGCCGGCGTGCCTTATTTATCGTTACGGTCGATATCACATCGGTACTTCAAAGAGAATTACAAACGTTTTTTTTCGTACTTTTTTTCGTACCCATAGAGTACTTAGCGTGATTTTGATTCCTTGTACAAGGCCATTCGGCCTCCGTTTTGCTTGCCGTTTGCGCCGGCGTGCCTTATTTATCGTTACGTGTCGATATCACATCGGTACTTCAAAAATTACAAACGTTTTTTTCGTACTTTTTTTCGTACCCATAGAGTACTAAGCTTGTGTGATTTTGATTCCTTGTACAAGGCCATTCGGCCTCCGTTTTGCTTGCCGTTTGCGCCGGCGTGCCTTATTTATCGTTACGGTCGATATCACATCGGTACTTCAAAAGAGAATTACAAACATTTTTTTTTCGTACTTTTTTTCGTACCCATAGAGTACTTAAGCTGTGTGATTTTTGATTCCTTGTACAAGGCCATTACGGCCTCCGTTTTTCTTGCCGTTTGCGCCGGCGTGCCTTATTTATCGTTCGGTCGATATCACATCGGTACTTCAAAGAGAATTACAAACGTTTTTTTTCGTACTTTTTTCGTACCCATAGAGTACTTAGCTTGTGTGATTTTTGATTCCTTGTACAAGGCCATTCGGCCTCCGTTTTGCTTGCCGTTTGCGCCGGCGTGCCTTATTTATCGTTGGTCGATATCACATCGGTACTTCAAAGAGAATTACAAACGTTTTTTTTTCGTACTTTTTTTCGTACCCATAGAGTACTTAGCGTGTGATATTTGATTCCTTGTACAAGGCCATTACGGCCTCCGTTTTGCTTGCCGTTTGCGCCGGCGTGCCTTATTTATCGTTACGAGTCGATATCACATCGGTACTTCAAAAGAGAATTACAAACATTTTTTTTCGTACTTTTTTTCGTACCCATAGAGTACTTAGCGTGACGATTTTGATTCCTTGTACAAGGCCATTACGGCCTCCGTTTTGCTTGCCGTTTGCGCCGGCGTGCCTTATTTATCGTTACGGTCGATATCACATCGGTACTTCAAAGAGAATTACAAACGTTTTTTTTCGTACTTTTTTTCGTACCCGCGAGAGTACTTAGCGTTGTGTGATTTTGATTCCTTGTACAAGGCCATTCGGCCTCCGTTTTGCTTGCCGTTTGCGCCGGCGTGCCTTATTTATCGTTACGGTCGATATCACATCGGTACTTCAAAGAGAATTACAAACGTTTTTTTTCGTACTTTTTTCGTACCCATAGAGTACTTAGCTTGTGTGATATTTGATTCCTTGTACAAGGCCATTACGGCCTCCGTTTTGCTTGCCGTTTGCGCCGGCGTGCCTTATTTATCGTTACGGTCGATATCACATCGGTACTTCAAAGAGAATTACAAACGTTTTTTTTCGTACTTTTTTTTCGTACCCATAGAGTACTAAGCGTGTGATTTTTGATTCCTTGTACAAGGCCATTACGGCCTCCGTTTTGCTTGCCGTTTGCGCCGGCGTGCCTTATTTATCGTTACCGGTCGATATCACATCGGTACTTCAAAGAGAATTACAAACGTTTTTTTTCGTACTTTTTTTCGTACCCGTAGAGTACTTAGCTTGTGTGATTTTTGATTCCTTGTACAAGGCCATTACGGCCTCCGTTTTGCTTGCCGTTTGCGCCGGCGTGCCTTATTTATCGTTACGGTCGATATCACATCGGTACTTCAAAGAGAATTACAAACGTTTTTTTTCGTACTTTTTTCGTACCCATAGAGTACTTAGCTTTGTGTGATTTTTGATTCTTGTACAAGGCCATTCGGCCTCCCGTTTTGCTTGCCGTTTGCGCCGGCGTGCCTTATTTATCGTTACGGTCGATATCACATCGGTACTTCAAAGAGAATTACAAACGTTTTTTTTTCGTACTTTTTTTCGTACCCGTAGAGTACTTGCTTGTGTGATTTTTGATTCCTTGTACAAGGCCATTCGGCCTCCGTTTTGCTTGCCGTTTGCGCCGGCGTGCCTTATTTATCGTTACGGTCGATATCACATCGGTACTTCAAAGAGAATTACAAACGTTTTTTTCGTACTTTTTTTCGTACCCGTAGAGTACTTAGCGTGACGATATTTGATTCCTTGTACAAGGCCATTACGGCCTCCGTTTTGCTTGCCGTTTGCGCCGGCGTGCCTTATTTATCGTTACGAGTCGATATCACATCGGTACTTCAAAGAGAATTACAAACGTTTTTTTTTCGTACTTTTTCGTACCCATAGAGTACTTAAGCTGTGTGATTTTTGATTCCTTGTACAAGGCCATTCGGCCTCCGTTTTGCTTGCCGTTTGCGCCGGCGTGCCTTATTTATCGTTACGAGTCGATATCACATCGGTACTTCAAAGAGAATTACAAACGTTTTTTTCGTACTTTTTTTCGTACCCATAGAGTACTAGCTTGTGTGATATTTGATTCCTTGTACAAGGCCATTACGGCCTCCGTTTTTCTTGCCGTTTGCGCCGGCGTGCCTTATTTATCGTTCGGTCGATATCACATCGGTACTTCAAAGAGAATTACAAACGTTTTTTTTTCGTACTTTTTTTCGTACCCATAGAGTACTTAAGCGTGTGATTTTTGATTCCTTGTACAAGGCCATTACGGCCTCCGTTTTTCTTTGCCGTTTGCGCCGGCGTGCCTTATTTATCGTTACGGTCGATATCACATCGGTACTTCAAAGAGAATTACAAACATTTTTTTTTTCGTACTTTTTTTTTCGTACCCATAGAGTACTTAGCTGTGTGATTTTTGATTCCTTGTACAAGGCCATTCGGCCTCTCCGTTTTGCTTGCCGTTTGCGCCGGCGTGCCTTATTTATCGTTACGGTCGATATCACATCGGTACTTCAAAGAGAATTACAAACGTTTTTTTCGTACTTTTTTTCGTACCCATAGAGTACTTAGCTTGTGTGATATTTGATTCCTTGTACAAGGCCATTCGGCCTCCGTTTTGCTTGCCGTTTGCGCCGGCATGCCTTATTTATCGTTCTAGTCGATATCACATCAGTACTTCATAGAGAATTACAAACGTTTTTTTCGTACTTTTTTTCGTACCCATAGAGTACTTAGCTGTGTGATTTTTGATTCCTTGTACAAGGCCATTCTGGCCTCCGTTTTGCTTGCCGTTTGCGCCGGCGTGCCTTATTTATCGTTCCGGTCGATATCACATCAGTACTTCAAAGAGAATTACAAACATTTTTTTTCGTACTTTTTTTTCGTACCCATAGAGTACTTAGCTGTGTGATTTTTGATTCCTTGTACAAGGCCATTCTGGCCTCCGTTTTTCTTTCCGTTTGCACCGGCGTGCCTTATTTATCGTTCTGGTCGATATCACATCAGTACTTCAAAGAGAATTACAAACGTTTTTTTCGTACTTTTTTCGTACCCATAGAGTACTTAGCTGTGTGATTTTTGATTCCTTGTACAAGGCCATTCTGGCCTCCGTTTTGCTTGCCGTTTGCGCCGGCGTGCCTTATTTATCGTTAAAGTCGATATCACATCGGTACTTCAAAGAGAATTACAAACGTTTTTTTCGTACTTTTTTTCGTACCCATAGAGTACTAGCTTGTGTGATATTTGATTCCTTGTACAAGGCCATTACGGCCTCCGTTTTGCTTGCCGTTTGCGCCGGCGTGCCTTATTTATCGTTACTGGTCGATATCACATCGTACTTCAAGAGAATTACAAACGTTTTTTTTCGTACTTTTTTTCGTACCCATAGAGTACTTAGCTTGTGTGATTTTGATTCCTTGTACAAGGCCATTAAGCCTCCGTTTTGCTTGCCGTTTGCGCCGGCGTGCCTTATTTATCGTTACGAGGTCGATATCACATCGGTACTTCAAAGAGAATTACAAACGTTTTTTTTCGTACTTTTTTTCGTACCCATAGAGTACTTAGCTGTGTGATATTTGATTCCTTGTACAAGGCCATTCGCCTCCGTTTTGCTTGCCGTTTGCGCCGGCGTGCCTTATTTATCGTTACGAGTCGATATCACATCGGTACTTCAAAGAGAATTACAAACGATTTTATTTCGTACTTTTTTTCGTACCCATAGACTACTTAGCTTGTGTGATATTTGATTCCTTGTACAAGGCCATTACGGCCTCCGTTTTTGCTTGCCGTTTGCGCCGGCGTGCCTTATTTATCGTTACGGTCGATATCACGTCGGTACTTCAAAAGAAAATTACAAACGTTTTTTTTCGTACTTTTTTTAGTACCCGTAGAGTACTTAAGCTATTTTGTGATTTTTGATTCCTTGTACAAGGCCATTCGGCCTCCGTTTTGTTTGCCGTTTGCTGCCGGCGTGCCTTATTTATCGTTACAGTCGATATCACATCGGTACTTCAAAGAGAATTACAAACGTTTTTTTTCGTACTTTTTTTCGTACCCATAGAGTACTTAGCTATGTGTGATTTTTGATTCCTTGTACAAGGCCATTACGGCCTCCGTTTTGCTTTGCCGTTTGCGCCGGCGTGCCTTATTTATCGTTCGAGTCGATATCACATCGATACTTCAAAGAGAATTACAAATGTTTTATTTTACATTACTTTTCGTGCCAGCCATAATTGCTTAGCTATTAGACGATTTTTTTGATTCCTTGTACAAGGCCATTACGGCCACCGTTTTGCTTTCCGTTTACGCCGGCGTACCTTATTTTATCGTTAAATTCGATATCACATCGGTACTTCAAGAGAATTATAAACATTTTTTTTCGTACTTTTTTTCGTACCATAGAGGTACTTAACATGTGATTTTTGATTCCTTGTACAAGGCCATTCGGCCTCCGTTTTTCTTGCCGTTTGCGCCGGCGTGCCTTATTTATCGTTACGGTCGATATCACATCGGTACTTCAAAGAGAATTACAAACGTTTTTTTTTCGTACTTTTTTTCGTACCCATAGAGTACTTAGCTTGTGTGATTTTTGATTCCTTGTACAAGGCCATTCGGCCTCCGTTTTGCTTGCCGTTTGCGCCGGCGTGCCTTATTTATCGTTACGGTCGATATCACATCGGTACTTCAAAGAGAATTACAAACATTTTTTTTTCGTACTTTTTTTCGTACCCATAGAGTACTTAGCTTGTGTGATATTTGATTCCTTGTACAAGGCCATTACGGCCTCCGTTTTGCTTGCCGTTTGCGCCGGCGTGCCTTATTTATCGTTACGGTCGATATCACATCGGTACTTCAAAGAGAATTACAAACGTTTTTTTTCGTACTTTTTTTCGTACCCATAGAGTACTTAGCTTGTGTGATATTTGATTCCTTGTACAAGGCCATTCGGCCTCCGTTTTTCTTGCCGTTTGCGCCGGCGTGCCTTATTTATCGTTACGGTCGATATCACATCGGTACTTCAAAGAGAATTACAAACATTTTTTTTCGTACTTTTTTTCGTACCCATAGAGTACTTAAGCGTGTGATTTTGATTCCTTGTACAAGGCCATTCGGCCTCCGTTTTGCTTGCCGTTTGCGCCGGCGTGCCTTATTTATCGTTACGGTCGATATCACATCGGTACTTCAAAGAGAATTACAAAATTTTTTTTCGTACTTTTTTTCGTACCCATAGAGTACTTAGCTGTGTGATATTTGATTCCTTGTACAAGGCCATTCTGGCCTCCGTTTTGCTTGCCGTTTGCGCCGGCGTGCCTTATTTATCGTTACGGTCGATATCACATCGGTACTTCAAAGAGAATTACAAACGTTTTTTTTTCGTACTTTTTTTCGTACCCATAGAGTACTTAGCTTGTGTGATATTTGATTCCTTGTACAAGGCCATTCGGCCTCCGTTTTTCTTGCCGTTTGCGCCGGCGTGCCTTATTTATCGTTACGGTCGATATCACATCGGTACTTCAAAGAGAATTACAAACATTTTTTTTTCGTACTTTTTTTCGTACCCATAGAGTACTTAGCGTGTGATATTTGATTCCTTGTACAAGGCCATTCGGCCTCCGTTTTGCTTGCCGTTTGCGCCGGCGTGCCTTATTTATCGTTACGGTCGATATCACATCGGTACTTCAAAGAGAATTACAAACGTTTTATTTTTTTTTTCGTACTTTTTTTCGTACCCATAGACTACTTAGCTTGTGTGATTTTTGATTCCTTGTACAAGGCCATTCGGCCTCCGTTTTGCTTGCCGTTTGCGCCGGCGTGCCTTATTTATCGTTACGGTCGATATCACATCGGTACTTCAAAGAGAATTACAAACGTTTTTTTTCGTACTTTTTTTCGTACCCATAGAGTACTTAGCGTGTGATATTTGATTCCTTGTACAAGGCCATTACGGCCTCCGTTTTGCTTGCCGTTTGCGCCGGCGTGCCTTATTTATCGTTACGGTCGATATCACATCGGTACTTCAAAGAGAATTACAAACGTTTTTTTCGTACTTTTTTTCGTACCCATAGAGTACTTAGCTTGTGTGATATTTGATTCCTTGTACAAGGCCATTCGGCCTCCGTTTTTCTTGCCGTTTGCGCCGGCGTGCCTTATTTATCGTTACGGTCGATATCACATCGGTACTTCAAAGAGAATTACAAACGTTTTTTTTCGTACTTTTTTTCGTACCCATAGAGTACTTAAGCTTGTGTGATTTTGATTCCTTGTACAAGGCCATTCGGCCTCCGTTTTTCTTGCCGTTTGCGCCGGCGTGCCTTATTTATCGTTACGGTCGATATCACATCGGTACTTCAAAGAGAATTACAAACGTTTTTTTTCGTACTTTTTTTCGTACCCATAGAGTACTTAAGCGTGTGATATTTGATTCCTTGTACAAGGCCATTACGGCCTCCGTTTTGCTTGCCGTTTGCGCCGGCGTGCCTTATTTATCGTTACGGTCGATATCACATCGGTACTTCAAAGAGAATTACAAACGTTTTTTTCGTACTTTTTTTCGTACCCATAGAGTACTAAGTGTGATATTTGATTCCTTGTACAAGGCCATTCGGCCTCCGTTTTTCTTGCCGTTTGCGCCGGCGTGCCTTATTTATCGTTACGGTCGATATCACATCGGTACTTCAAAGAGAATTACAAACGTTTTTTTCGTACTTTTTTTCGTACCCATAGAGTACTTA